>BMAW01112819.1:730-11507 GCA_019974015.1 Nephila pilipes
GAAAAATATTTAGGGCTCTTTATTAAGTTATTCATTCGAACTTTTTGAAGTTGGGAAGGATTCTATAGATGGTTAAATAATTATCCGCGAGTGTTCTCTTCTAAAGAACAGGTAAACCAATTCTTACTTGGGAGGTTTTTTTTTTTTTTTTCCTTCTTTCAAAGCAAGACTTTTTTATGTATCTTCTTCTAATGATAGAAAAAATTTAACATACGAGGAACCATTTGTTATGTATATATATATTGGGATTAAATCACTGGCGAATCATTATTAAACTTTTATTTTTGAAAAAGACTTTTGAAAAAGTTTTTGTTTTCATTCTTTTTTTTTTTATCTCTTTAATTTTGCTTACAATGTTTTTGAGACAAGGAAAAATGAACTAATTTTACACCAAGATTATGTAATATTCTTTTTTTTTTTAAATTTAACATAACGGAAGAGAGTCCTATTTTAACATTGAGATATCTGAATACTTGTATATCTGTTTATGTAAAGAAAATCCCAATAATATACATAAATAATTATGTGTGAGATAATAATTAATAGCTGCATTTTCATGTGTAAGTCGCTTAGCAACATTTTGACACATCCTGCATAAAATCCACTGCATTTAAGCGGATTTTGAATTTTATGATTCAAATTTAAATAATTTCTATACAAGCATTGTAGTATTCCTAATATTTGCATGTTATTGTTAGAAAACCAATTACATTCGTTGCATAGGAAATATCCCAATTTTATAAAGGGAAAAACATGGATAAAGTAGATTTTGAGGAAAGTCTATGCAAAAATAATGCAGGCATTTTCTCTATGGCATGGCATACACACTTGTTTACAATTTTAAATTTTCATTTTTCTTAGCTTCCATTAATCAAATTAAGTGCCCTGTACTTTTTAACAACAAAATCAAAAATGCAAACTTTGAAGCATTTTAAGGTCTCAGTTACTTTAAGAAGGAGGCGTAAATAACAAGATCATTTCTGTTTAATTGCAAACGCGTGTCTTCATTTTCTTTTCGAACTCCTTCAATAATTCCTATATTGTGTTAAAATTACTTTGAACCATTTGAATTATTAATGCGAATTTAACTCTTAAAATCAATTGTACATTAATAAAGAACATAAAATTGTAGTAACATTAATACTCAAATGTAAAACAGACATGTTTTAAACTTTTTTCTAAATAACTATTCTTTAGGGTAAATGCTAAGCCTTCAAATAAAATCATCGAATATTCTGACATATCTACAAAGAAAACTTTTAAAATGATGTTAGTAAAGGAGTCTCCCTATTTGAAATCCAAACTAAATAGCTTTAAATTAAAAGATATAAGAATTTATATGTATGTAAAAAAATTGTACATATAGGAAGGATTTTATTTAGCAAAAAATAAAAAAAAAATCAATTATATTTTTTACTAGCTGTACCTGTGCTGTGGCTCAATCTGGTTAAATGAAAAGAAAAGAGCTTGTCCATCCAGCCAATTGTGAATCTTATAATGGGTATAATTTTCTTTAATGGATTGTCAGGTTTAATTACAGAGATGTTAATTACAGAGATTTAATCTTAATAATAACTTAAATGCAAAAATACATAAATAGGTTCATGCAGTTCATAAAATATTAATAAACATAAAGAAATGATAACCAGCCTAAAACTGATAAAAAAATTACATTAATTTAAATTAAAAAAATAGTCTTAAACAATTAAAATATATACATATTTTTTACTGCAAGTCGCGTACCATCGCATACACAGCTTTGGCTGGTTGATATTTCGCAACATAATTGGCACGCTAAATTTCAATTGCAGCATGTGGGATGGCATTCTTTCAGAACATTTAAAGATTCAATGCGACAATGAAATGCATTGGCAAATCGCAAAAATATATAAGAAATAATAATAAACCAAAATAAATGCATAACACAAAAATATATAAGAAATAATCATAAGCAAAAATTATATAAATGCAAATCACAAAAATAAATAATCATAATAATAAATTAAATACATATATATATAAATAGGTTCATGCTGTTCATAAAATAGTAAAAAACATAGAAATGATAAACAGCCCAAAACTGATAAAAAAATTACATTAATTTAAATAAAAAAAACAGTCTTAAACAGTTAAAATATACACAAATTGGAAATGGCTCTACCCTGGAGTCCTTGAGGGCAAAAGGTTAATTTTACAATGTTTCAGGGTACACAACATTCTTTGTTTTACCATTTTCAGTGTAGATATATAGATTGTCTGGTTTGCCTACTCTGGAACATGCAACATATAACTGTCCATGAGAGAAGCAATCTGCCCCTAAATCTAAGCCACTCAATTCTAAAGATTGCCCCTGAGCTTTATTGATAGTGATTGCAAATGCCAATTGAATTGGGAATTGCAATCTCTTAAACTTAAATGGCATATCTGTTGGTATTATAGGAATGCGAGGAATGAGGACATCTTCAAAATTGATAGGTCCTGTCAAATTGTTGCCTCTATGACGTTGCTCATTAATTTTTTTTACTGCAAGCCGCGTACCATTGCACAGCTTTGGCTGATTGATATTTCGCAACATGATAATTGGTACACCAACTTTCAACTGCAATATGTGGGGCGGCATTCCTGGCAGATCAAGTGAATTCAAAAATTCTGTAGGGTAATTTACTGCTTCATCTACTTCCACAATAGTGTCAACAGACTTGTAGGTGACTGTCTCATTTTGAATGCGAGACTGAATGATGTTGTTAAGCTGGTAGACGTCTATGTTCTTGGAAGCAAGCATAGCACGTTCACTCAGTCAATTGGGATTCTTAAAATTCGTTTGAATGTCAGAAATTACTTATTAAGCCAATTTTCTCCTTTGGATGTCACCAAATTGCAGAAGTTATGAGGCAATGAAATTTTCCCTGAGGTCAAATCTACTGGCACCTTTCCGTTTCCAATATCCAACAATTGATTTGAGAAATTTTCGGCTGATCGATCATTTTGCAACTGGACACGCATATTTGTAATTAATTTCAAGGTCTTCACATGTCGCCACAAAACAGAGTGTTTCAAAGAATCATTTATTTTATCTGCTGGTGTTGATCAAGGAATCACAGGTAATGTTTGCCTAAAATCTCCTGCAAGCAATATTAATGTGTTTCCAAACGGTCTAGTATTTCCACGCAAATCTTGTAATGATCGATCAAGAGCTTCAAGCGATTTTTTGTGTGCCATTGTGCATTCATCCCAAACAATAAGTTTGCATTGCTGCAATACTTTTCCCATGCCTGTTGCACTGGAAATATTGCATGTGGGAGTTTAAATGATTTGAATGTTCAATGGCAGTTTCAAAGCGGAATGAGCAGTTCTTCCACCTGGTAACAATGTTGCAGCTATACCTGATGACGCAAGAGCTAAGGCTATGTCATTTTGGGATCGTACTGCTGCTAGAATCAATTTGATTAGGAATGTTTTACTAGTTCCTCCAGGTGCATCTAAGAAAAATATTTTTCCATTCCCACTATTGATAGTTTGCATGATTTGATCATAAATACCTTTTTGCTCAAGCGTTAACTTAGGAATATTTGATGAAACATATTACAAAAGATCCATTATGTTGTAGGTTTGTTCGCGACACAGTTCTACATCAAATGAAGCAGTATCAAATCAAGTTGGTGATGGCATTCCTAACTGATTGAGAACTTTGTTTGCAATTGCTAAACACAAATCTTCAATCATTATCAATGTGCAGCGGTTCACCAACAGGCAGATTATTCACCGATTGTGGAGACCGCCAAACAGATTCTGCGGGCACTCCGAGGCGCCTCTGGTGATCTGGTGATCCTGCCAAAGGCAGCAACCCTGGAGCGCGCTCAACTTCACTTCCGAGAAATGACTCATTCTCCCCTCTCGACAAGCTGCACTCTGACAAGCTGCTCGCTTGGAGCTCGTTGTACGTAGTACAATGGTGTGTAAATAAATAAATATCAGAATGTCCAGCATGTGCCACTGTTCAAACCAACACCCGCAGCAGTGGTGACCCGGATTATGAATTACACCTTCAGATTACAATGGATTACAATGTTTTCAACGATGTGCACGTGTTCGACATACAAGGTAAGTTTTCATGGTCTCTCTGTGTTTGGTTCAGAAATACTTAATTTAAATCACCAATTTAACTCCTTTCCTTAATTCATTATTATTTTTTAATATTTCATACTTCGCGTTTCTATATTTTTCAAAAATGACTGAGGATAGTAATGCTCAACAACACGTGTCACGTGTCGCTGCTAAACTTCCACCGCTGTGGAAACAGAATATAAAACTTTGGTTTTTACAAGCATAAGCAAATTTTGAGCTTTCTGGCATTACTAATGATGTCACGAAATACAATAATGTTATTGCTGCAATTGACTCTGAAATTCTGTCGGTGGTTTCCGATTTACTGTTTGACCCACCACACGCGGATCGGTACACCACACTAAAAAACCGATTAATTCAAGAGTTTTCAGATTCGGAAAATCAACAGATAAGAAAATTTCTTTCTGAACTGCAATTGGGTGACGATAAGCTGTCCCACCTCCTACGAAAAATGAAAGAATTAGCAGGCACTGCGATAAACGATAATTTTTTAAGAAACTTGTGGCTTCAACGACTCCCTGCCGAAATCCAAACAATCCTTTCCGTAAGTTCCGAAAAATTAGAAAACCTAGCGAAATTGGCGGATAAGATTGCTGAAGTTCGCGCTTCCCCGTTTACTCCAAATATATACGCCGTTTCGGGTCGCTCCGAGTAATCGTCCGATTCTCCTCACTCCCCTTTGAATGAAATGGTTGCACTTCGAGGTGAAATCGCCGCTGCATTGTTCCAAATAATCAATAACGAACCCCAACCTCTCGCGTTTTTCTCTAGGAAATTATCCCAAACGGAAAAAAATTATAGTGCTTATGATCGCGAACTGCTAGCTTCATATGCTTCCATTAAACATTTCATTCATATGCTTGAAGCTAGGGATTTCAAATTATTTACCGATCATAAGCCATTGACTCACGCCTTTAAATAACGTTTAGATAAATGCTCACCGCGACAAGCCAGACAGCTAGATTTCATATCCCAATTTACGACAAATATTTGCTATCTCCCAGGAAAGCAACCCTGGAGCGCGCTCTCCTTCACTTCCGAGAAATGACTCATTCTCCCCTCTCGACAAGCTGCGCTCTGACAAGCTGCTCGCTTGGAACTCGTTGTACGTAGTACAATGGTGTGTAAATAAATAAATATCAGAATGTCCAGCATGTGCCACTGTTCAAACCAACACCCGCAGCAAATGCTTCATTATAGTGTTCTGCTGTGAAATCAATGCCCATATTAGAACATTCCCTGCACATTCGATGAAAAATATCTTCTGCTGTGTGTGATTTATATTTCTCCCATAAGTTTGTAGGAGATGAAGGAGAACAGGCAGTTAATACGATTGCAAGCAATGCACGAATTTGCTTTGGATGCGACATGTTGCATGCCTCATTAATACATACAGTAAGTAATTGTCATTTTCCAATAAATTTAGAACATGACATGCACTGCGGAAAGTGGAAAGTATAACCCATTGACAGTCCTCAGTTGTTGGGAAGACACTGGACCAAGCACATTTACCAATAGCATACGTAGAAAGAAACATTAATCCTGATTCGGATGTAAGTCGGTTCTTTAAATATGCCAGGTTGTCCTATGACCTGATCACCTCGTTTGCGTCACTCAGATACTTTTCTACTCGCATTCCATGTGTAATAAGTAGGCACTTCCGAATATAGCAGTGCTTTCGCAAATGCATCATTCTGACATAACGTGAAGAAAACAGTTAATGTTGTAGCTGGTGGATTTAGGGTTATTTGTTGTACATTTGTAGATGAGAAATAAACACGTTGTCTATTTTCTAGATGTACTGCTAAGTGAACGACGGCAGGACTTCGTTCGTGTATAGGAAACGAAAGAATTCGCCATACAGCTTTATTGCTGCTTATATATTTTTCATCCTGATATTGCGCGACTTCATCGATATGCATAACTGCATTCCTATCACTTGTTTCTGGTTGCATACCAAAAACTACTATGTCGCTGCCTTTATTAACATACAAATATATTTAATGGATTTAACGGATTTACAGTACTCCACATTTATGTGCGCCTTGTATGTTTTTAATAGCAAAGGCGAATAAGTGAAATAATCCACCGGTTATCTACTTTAATGCCACTGTTTCGCATTTTTATGATTGCTGATTTACCACCTTCATCTGCTGATCTTCTTCTGTATAAAGGATATCCATTGGTTCCTGTGACCGTATTGGATATTAATGCTCTAGGATATCTCTTCGAGCATTTTCCTTCTATCATACATGATGAATTTGGATTAAGTGTACCACAAGGTCCATGTATCATATTTTTTATCATAACTTCATGCAAATCTTTATGGATGTCAGCATCGGGTATTTCAGCACATATTACGTCATCAATTTCATTTGAAGTTATTTTGTTACAAAGCCAGATTAATATATATGTATGTGGCAATCCTCTTTTTTGTCGTTCCACTGTGTACATGCAGCTACGCACAGACCCAAACACTTCATGTTTTACCATGAAATCCATCAATGATTTCAACTTCTGCCTGAAAACACGTGCTGTGATGTCATGCCTATTTACTGGCAATTGCCCAGGAAGTAAAAGTTGTTGGATATCATCCCAAGCTGGATTGCAAGTGAATGTGATGAACAAGTCTGGACATCCATAGAGACGAACATATGTAATTGCAACTTGAGCATATTCATGCATATATCGTGGACTACCTGTGTATGAAAATGGAAAAAATGATTAATCGTCCTACGTTAGTTGTATTACCATCATGGACAACTGCATCTCGCAAATGAACATATTCTTCAGAGCGAAGCTTGGTTTGATTCAAACGGATGAATATCAAATGCTCTGTTTCGATTTTGGCATACATATCTACTATGTATTGATGAAATAATTGACGGCATTTTAAAATATGATTATCTTCGTTTTCTCGAACCATTAATCGGTATGAATAATAATTCATTGCGCTGCATTTCTTGTTTGTTTCTTCTCCATTGACTGGATTTACCATCTTAACACTGAAATAATATCCATCAGCACCATCCCAAAAAAGGATTGGAAATTGTAAGGCATCGTAACATCTATGAGTTTCTGCAACTTTTGTTAATTGCTCATTTCTCCGGTGAAGAACAATACCTCTAGGTTGAAATTGATCGCCAAATATAATAATTGCCATTTCATCTACAATTGGAGCATTAAATCTTAGTACATGTTCTTCAGTAGGCGTTCTGTCAGTATGAATAACAATCTTGTGCGTATCGGATGGCATCATGTCAATTGCTGTCTTGAACAAACGCACTAAATGGTTTTTTTTCGTGAAGAAGCTCTTGCAGTTGAGAAACAATGCACCTTTTAATGCCAATAGAGATTCCGCAGCGAGCGTCTAATTCATCCTTGTCATCACCAATAAAATACATTTGTAAGAATTTATGTTGACCGTTTGGGAACGGAAGCAATGAGCCAACTTTATGGTAAATTTGTCCTTTCACTTTGAAAGTTGGCATGAAATGTGTTGTTATAACTTCTGCTCAAAACGATGTCATTTGGAAACATGAATTATATTTCCTGATATTAGAAAGAAAATGTTTTGATTCTGCAGTATATCCAGCAAGCAAAGTTTTTAACGGCTCTGGTGGTTCTCTAAATTGAGGCAGTTTAATTTTTCCAGCAGCACAACACATTCCTTTTGTTTCTCCCCTAAATTTCAGAGCCTTGCAATAAGGACACACTACCGTCATTGTGACAATAAGAACATGCCGACTCAAACTATAATCCTCTCCTAGGTTGTATCGAAATGCAAGGCGATTGTAAGGCTGATATGCTTTTCCTTGTTGACGTCTTTCAGCCATTTGTAGCATATTGTGTTCTCTTTGTTGAGAACGGAGCACATTTGATGTTGCAGAACGTGACTGCCGTACTCGCAAACGTGCATCCTCAAGTCTAGCTGCATGTTTCTCTGCTGCTTCCTCAGCACGTATTTGAGCCATTCTTTGTCGGTTTTGCTCGTTCCCTGATGCCCGCTCTTCCTCAGTTTGATGAGCAATTACTCGTCGCACTGATTTTGCTTTGCGAGTATTGCGACCTAAGTTTGATTTTCGGCAAAGAATTTTTTTATGTACTGAAGCTGATTGACTGCACTTAAAAAGAAGAAAGAAAGTTCAGACTAAAACATATAAAATTGCAAAACATTTAAAAAAGGAAAAAAAAGGGAACAAAAAGGGAGAGAATAAAAATACTAACGAAATACTTAACTTCAAACGTAAATCATTCAACACAGCTCAATAGCGATGCAATGGGAAACAGTATGATTCATCCCACTTAACAAAGCACTCCAAAGAGGTCAACTTCACTATATAGTTTGAATTAAAATGAAAATTAATTGACAGAACAGAATTCTCTCTAATTGCACTGAGAAATAAGAAAAACAATTAAAAAACTAAATGAAGAACAAAGAAAAAATAAACTATACTCACACAAAATCAACACTATCATAAAAGACACAGCTCAATAGCAATGCAATGTATCACAAAATAATTAAGGTGACTGTCTACATTCAAAATGTAACAGAGAACTGGAAGTATTATTAATGACGCGAGTAACATAACACTACCAAAATACAATACTAACATTAATTGCAGTAAGAAGAACTGAACTACCCTTATCAGTGGGAAGTTTTGATTTGTAAACATATTAATAATATTAATAAATAAATAAATAAATTCTGCGTGAAATTATTGAAAAAGTAAGTTGTAATTTGTAAGCAAAATCATAAACATCCCGGGATAATACTATCCGAATGTTGCCAATATTACAAAACGAAATTTAAGTTGTTAAAAGAATAATCATTAAAAAAATAATTTATTTGAGAAATAATCCTAATTGAGTATCAAAGAACAAAAAAATAGATAAATATTCCAATCGATAATCATAATTGTAGTAAAAATATGTAATAATCCCGAAAAAACTGTTTGTAAAGTATAAATTTTCACATTCAGAGAGAAACGTGACATCATATGACGTCATAACACCGAAAAATTACTTAAAAATCAAATTTCAAATAATTTAGAGTGAATTACGAAATAATAAGTACATAAAAACCCGTCCGGATTAAAATGCAACGCTATGTCAAAATTTCAGATCAAATGCTCCAGCAGTTTCGGAGATTTGTGGCTTTCAACAAACACACATTACATTTTTATTTATATAGATATTTAAAAAGGCTGAATAAGGAAGCAATCAGTCAACAATGGTTCTCTTTCTTTCTTCGAGTACTTTAATAAGCCTTTTAAAAAAACAAGAAAATTCTAAAGATCCAAAACGATGCTACCTTTATCAACGAAAAGAATAAAGGCAAGTGATTCTGAGAAAAAATTTAATTAGTATTCAGATATTGAAATTAAAGCAAACGATAAAATATCAAAATAAAAAAATATTAAATCTAAAGATAATATTCTGTTCAGAAATTAAAATTAAATGAAACATTAAACAATTAATTTAAATGTAACTCAAGAAAAATATACCTATTGTATGTATCATAAAGTAACAAGAAATAATAAATAAGTAAATTGTTCTATGAAATGCATTGATAAGAACGGATATCATCACCAGAGGTGTTAATTTTTTTTAGTAATTATTAAAACATTTTATTAAAAATATTAGAATTAAAATAAACTATAAAATATGGAAATTGACAATATTATTCTTTTCAGATATTAAAATTAAAGCAAACGATTAATTATTAAATTGAATATATTTTAAGTTAAATATAATTATCGCTTATACAAAGTGAATTCATTTTATGCGTGTTTTATTTCAATCCAATAAGAAATTTAAGAGAAATTTTTTTTGGCATATTTTTAAATTAAGTTCATTACCGGTGAAAAAAGGTATCAAGCATATAAGCAAAACCTTTTGCGATAAAATTTTGAAAAATGATCGATGGATCATATTATCCTTGATTAATACCATAGTCTCGTTGTAGGCTAAAATAAATAAATATGCTTTTACATATTAATCTATTCTCAACAGTACCGATGTTGGATCCACCTGAAACCTAATAAAAGTGTTATACTTGTGACACTACTGGTAAAAGAAAGCATTCGTATTCACTATTTTGCTATTGAATCTTTCTATCTCGTAATTGTCTCATTAGTAACAAAGTTTAAAGCAAGTAATATTCGAATCGGATTGCGTTATAAAATTTTTAATTTTTGGTAGAGTTTCTTTTAAAATTTTCGTCCTCAAATATTTTTTTTTGAAAATATCAGCATCCTTAAATCAAATATATATTGAAAAAGAAAGCTATCTATTCTCCAACTGAAATGTTTTAATATGATTTGAATCATTATTTCGTGATTCTTCAAACCTTTGAAAAACAGAAAATGTCATCCGATGGCAGTTCTTTATTTTAAAAGAATGTTAGTTTAAAAACAAATCCCAGATTTGATGAAAATGAGTATAATTTCTTTTCGATTTTTCAAAAGAATAGTACTTATTTAAAAATTACAATTTATGATGCTAAATTTGACTGTATTAACAAATGGAATTGGGGTGAAAAAAGATCAAACGATTATTTGATTCCAAAACGGGTAAGAATTTTAAAGTAATGATTATTTGAAAATTAAAATCTTTCATCAACAAATTATTATTTTTTGCGCGTTTATTT
>BMAW01112827.1:0-13016 GCA_019974015.1 Nephila pilipes
ATAAAACATCAATACTTCCCATGTGGGATACGTTTTCTGGCATAACGTACAAAGAAAGGTTATTTTTTTCGTGTTTATATTTTTAGGGGTTCCTATTTTCTGTTTAAATAAAAGCATTTCCTTTTCTATGTTAAAATAAAATTCAACAATAAACTAGAACAAATACATTTTGAATCATAAATCAATTTTATTTTTAGCAATTATTCATTCTGAGAGATTTGTGACTCCCTCTCTTCATTCTTTAATTCAACGATTTAATTTAATCTTTTTAATAAAACAGCTATTAAATACGAGAAGATACATAAGAACGAGATGAAATACTTTATTGATTAATGAAGGATAGATAAGGACGCTCTCTTTCTCTCTCTCATCCCACGTAATGCGCCAATTCTCTAATAATTCTTAGCTTATCAATTCCCTCGTTCTGATTCTATCACTTCACACAAACAGGTGATTCTTATATCAATACTTTAACTAAAATTCGCTTCAATATACAAAACTAATTGAGATGCTTTAATCCAAAATATATCTATCTATTGATAAGTCATTATCCTCTTTCTCCTTTATTCCATCAATTCTATTTCATTTATATATCTTTACCTCTAATTTAATTCATTTCACTTCTATCATCAATTAATAATTTACCTAATCATGTTTCATTTTGTCCGGGAAGAAATTGTAATTTTATGCAATTCAAATTACTATAAAGTCCCCTAGGTTAATGAAGAGAAAATAGAGGATAGTGCAGCATCACAGATTTGCTACCGGAGACAATTCAGCAAATGATTGATATTTTCTTTATTCGAAAAGTTGAAATGGAGAAATTATATTATTTTAAATATTTAAATCATTACGAAGTATCCTATTGCGAATTAAATATCTGAACGAATAAGAAAGTAAAATAAGATTTTACGTTCATGTCTTTAATTTTTGAGACAATGAATATATCATATGTATGATACTTCTCAATTTGCGCGTGATTTATAAAAATAAGCTCACGGTCTCTTAAAATAATTGTCCTTTCAAAATAACTAATTAAAAATAAAACTCAAAAATTTAATTTTTAAAAATCAATAATTTTTTATATAAAATAATTTTTTAATATGTGAGGTTTATTAAATGCCATGAATCATCTCTCTCTCTCTCTCTACAAATACTCTGCTCTCTGCAAAATCCAAAACTTCACCTTCACCTGCCAGTAATCTGATGTTTCTATGCAGATAGATAAGCCTTATAGATGTTATTTTTATCATTTCTACTTTAACGGAATAATGTTGACTATCCATACAAAACAGTACGTTTTTGTAATCTTAGTTATTTCGAGTGATTGACTCTTTATTTCCGTGTACTGCATTAAATTTTATATACAAGGACACAGCTTTTGTTGTTTAAATTAATTATTATTAATGATTTTTCAGTAATCCGAATTTTTCGATAATCGGGCGGTGTTCTGGTCCAACGTCTGCTGAATTACCGAGGGAGCATTGTTCTGTATTTCATCTATGTCCTATCAAAGCAACAGAACAAAGTACTGAAGAAATACTTTTTTTTATTTGAAATCACTCTTAGCTGAGTATGTAGTACGAGACCCGACTTCATATTTTTCTCTCCTGACTTCTAACCTCCGCATGAAGTTATAAAAATCTAAATAGGTTTAGCTAGCGTCTTCCATCATTTTGCTCGTTTTGAATTCTCTGTTTCTGATAGAAGAGAACAGATCAAAAAGCTTTCAAATCTTTATCATTATGGAATCATGGTCAATTAAATTTGAAATACGCTGGTGTTCAAAATTAAGATAATTTTCCGATTTGGTCGATTGTCTTTAGAACTACTTGACAGATTTTAATGAGATTTGGTTTGTACATAGGGTTGATATAATACAAAAAAATAACCATTCAACAGTTATAATACACACGCATGATCGTGCGTAACACTCGTCGGAGTCTCAAGGTATGAAATAGCAATTGCAGAATGGAGCAAAAAAATGGGTTAATAGGGGATATGGTCCCCTCTTACGGATCTCGCATCGTGATTTTATGCTGGAAATAAGGGAGTTTATGATTTCCTGTGGTAATTGGTCCCACTCGTTCAGCAACGCTGTTTTCAGGTTTTAGATGGTTCTCGAGTGGGAGGTTGTGAAATGCAACTGCCCAGAGTGTCACAGGCATGCTCTATTGAAAAAAGTCTAGAGATCCGACTTGCCAATCTACCCGGCGGATATCTTCATCTTCCAAAAATTCGTCGACCAGACGAGCTCTATGGGACCTCGCGTTGCCATCCATTAAAAGGAAATCAGGAACAACTGCACATCTGAAAAGACGATCATACGGCTCCAATACCTCATCCCTATACCTCTCAGTAGTCGCAATACCTCTTTCAAAGACATGGAGGTGTGTGCTTCCATTCAACATGATGCCTGGCCAGACCATCAAGCCTCCGCTGCCGTAATGGTCGATTTCTTGGACATTGGAGGGCAGGTAGCGGGTCCCCGGTTCCCTTCATATAAAAGTACGGCGAGAATTGTTGTTTAGGCTGAAACTGACTCATAAGTAAAAAGAACGATCGCACATTGATACATGCTTCAAGCTCTATGATCTTTTCTCCCTTTTAAGAGGACTCCCCTCTTAGCAGAACTGAGCGGAACACAAACTACAGGTCTTCTTACAAACAGCACTGTCTCATGAAGTCTTCTAGAAACAGTCACTCTTGAAACTCGGGCTCCTGTGGCCGCATATATCACATGAGAGATCTGAGAAGCAGTAACATCCCTGTTAAGCCGGCTTACTCTCGAAGGATCTGGTATCCTTAAACTATGTTTGTATAAGTTGGACACGACGCTGGGCGTTAAATCGAGTTCTCTGCAAATCTGGATCTGAGACTGGCATGCTTCTACCCACAATTTGCCACTCATTCCATCATCTAAACGTTGGAGGTTACTCATTTCTTAGTGTTTGAATTTTAATTTAAGCGATTGCTGCAAAAAAACAAGAAACTCGGTGAAATGCGCTAGCGAGCGAAATGCAGATTTGAGCTCGAGCTCTTAGAAATCCAGCTTTTTCGACTAATTCCACCGTTATACACGCATACGCTTGCGTATTCTACGTACAAGATTTGCATTTTTGTTTAGAAGCAGTATTTGTACATGTCGTTCAATTCTTTTCAAGAAATCTTACAAAATATGCAAATTCTCTTAATTTTGAACACCAATACAATCCAATACATTGAAATTTAGTGCACCAAGAAGGGAGTTTCGGGTTAAATGAAATTTAATACACATAACAATGTAGATGATAGATTCACTTGATACCAAAATCAAGACAATTAAACAAATACGGGGTGTAGAATTGCACAATTACAATGTAATTTCACAAGCACGTTGGACCATCTCCTACTGTAATACATATCGGAACACGGTCCGACATTGAGTTGATTAGACGTTGATAGTTGTCATGAGGCCAATGGGTCCACAAATTTTGAACAGCCATCTTCAAATCAAGTGCACGGCAACATCTGGCGTTTCAGTTGGTCTCACCAACACTCCATCAGGAACTAATCCGGGGAGTGGGCTGATCATGGAAAAATCTGAATATGACGTCACAAGTCTTGAGCTACTCGAGTTGTATATGTGGACGAACATCATCTTGTTGAAAAATTACCCCTTGAAGACCATTTAAAAAGGGTCTCACATGGGGTCGAAGAGTGTTATCAAAATAACACTGGTTCCACATAACACAATTAACTACTGTGGACCGGTTAACATAGGCTATGACACCCCAGTCCATTACGCTTATAGTGTGGGCAATGTGTCGCGTGACAGCGGGGGTAGAATTGTACCGTTCACCAGGGCGCCTTCACACCTGTACACGGTTATCATCTGTCCCCAAAACGAACCGGGATTCACCACTAAACACCCCGTTTTGACAATTTGTGGTAATCCTCGTCATTTTGGCTTGACACTACTGTAGATGAAGTGGTCGATGTTTCGTTGTTGAAGACAGTACTCAAAAAGGGCGTTTGGATTACAGATTATCTTTCGCAAGACATCTGGAAATGAATTTTGGAGCAACTGATTACCCTAAATTTGATTATGTCTTAGTACGTTATGGGATCCACGAACGCTTGCCACAAGGTCCTTCGTTTATCTCGTCTTGTCGTCTTCCTGGTTGCTCCAGACCCGGTTAATTTGCACTTGGGTATCATCTTGTGTCCACTGTTCCCAACATGTTCTAACCGCTCACTACGAACGATCGACCTGGCGAGCAATAGGACACGTCGACAAGGCTACGACATTCGTGTCGATGATCAAGTCCTTCTCAAACTCACTTAACTGTGCACAAAATGTCTTCTCACACACATACCTAGCTTACTTAAGTCCTCCTAGAGTCGGAATGTGATCGTTACGTGTATGAATCTTCCACATAGCGCCGGGTTACACAGGACCCCCTTCCTGATTGCATCGCCACTGCAGGATGTGTGGTCATGCGTATTGGCATGAAACTTGGATTATTTTCACATCGGACATCATTCAACTATTTTGCAAAGTTTCTCGATTGTAGCTTGGTGCGCTATTTTCATTGTTTCTGAGTGTATTATATCCAACATAATTTTTAAATTTTTACAATGATACATTTGAATAATATTTTAGAATAATTATATTTTCGAACTACCATTGTTATTTGAATTTTTTACTTCGTTTTATCTGTATTAATTTACAGAAAATTGGAAAACATACACAAAAATGATTTAAAACACTAAAATATTTAAAACTATTTAAAATAAAAAAGTGAGACTTTTTTTCATAAAATATTGCTATTTTAAATACATTTTTATTTTTTTTTTCTTTCCCTTCTCTATTGCATTTTAACAAACAGGAAGGGGTGCCAAATCTTCAGTTGTCTCCAGAGATAAAAACCCCTAGCCACGCCTCTGCAACACAGTCCCTCATTAGTCAATTTCGATTGATTCCTATTTTATATTTTGTTCAGCGCACTTCTAGTGTGTTTGATATTTGACGTACTTCCTACATTTTTATGTGTTTATAAAGTCACTGTACAAATATTTAGATGAAATTTGAAAAAGTTGGTAAATCAGCATCACTTTCAAAGACAAAAAACCTAACAACAACAATACATTAATGTAACTGGTACTCGTACATGCATAGTCATAATATATAAAAGCTTCCCGAACAAAAAATGCATATTTAAATTATACAATAAATTTTTACGTATATATAACAGAATAAATTTAATTTATATTATTTAAATGCTCCATGGGAATTATTTCCGGTTACTGAGAAGGAAATTTTATAAATTTATGAGATTTATAAGAGATACATAGCCGTGTATTTTGTCTATACACTTGGGATCATTATCATGCATATAAACGTAATCACCAAGAAGACCTATTTCAGTCACATTCGGCTGTAAATTATTTTTTAAAATGTTATTATAAAGCTGGTTATTCATCATGCTATCAATTGGCATTAACTCCTCGATCTGCGAAACACCCGTACAATTCCAAAAAACAATGCTTTCATGTCTATGGATGTATTTCTGTGTTTAGTTTTCTCCTCCCTCACTGGTCTACTATTCGATCCAAACACGTCAAATTTACTTTCGTCAGAAAAAGCAATTTCTTTTTCAGAACAGAAATTTTTTGTTTACATACGAGGGCTATTCAGAAAGTAAGGAACGTTTCCGTCTGACGTCGCTAGGCGCGTGCCGATCACGTATATTTTGGTGTCTGCGTGCTCGGCATCTCAGTCGGCGTCCAGCCATCACAACGGGAACATTTCCACGCTACCTGGTTTTTTGATATTCAAATTTAAAATGTGCTCTGCAATTGAAAATCCCGCCAGTTGTGAGGTGTGGTCTGTGATACGGTTTTTTTGGCAAAAAACCTAAAATCTATGGAAATTTATCGGCAAGTGTGTGAAGTGTACGGAAACAACGTAAGGAATGAAAGTTCAATCCGTAAATGGTTCATTCAGTTTAAAAATTGCCGAACTAGCGTTCACGATGAAGAGAAGAGTGGACGCCCTAGCATTGTGACTGACGAACTGGTCGCTAAAGTTGATGAAAAGATTCATGAAAACCGCCGTTTCAATATAACGGAGTTTTCGCTTAGTTTTCCACAAGTTTCACGGACTTTGTTGTTTGAAATTGGCGACAGAATTCTATGACGAAGGAATTTCAAAGCTTGTCCACCGCTCTGATAAGTGCCTCAATTTGTTTGGTGACTATGTAGAAAAGTAGAATTTTAGTCACTCTTTCTGATGTATATAATAATTTTTTTTCTTGTACTTAGTTTCTTTTTAATTCCAAAACGTTCCTTACTTTCTGAATAGCCCTCGTATTTGTTAGCGAAGTTTAATCGTAACTTCCGATTCTATTCATTCGCAAAGAATTTCATCCGAGCAGCATAACCTCAGAAACCTCATTGCCTACATGCATTTCGAACTGAATCTAGAGATACGGCTTTTCCTCTATTTGTAATTCTGTTCTAAGCTTAAGAACACTTATTTTCTAAGTTCTCTTCGGTGACGACAGCGAAGATAAGCATAGAGAGTCGACCCAGAAGAGGAATGTTATATAGTATTTTAGAACGCATAAATCTCTGAATAATTGGGACTTCGCTGTAGAACAAGATCTACAAACTAATAATGAAATTCCATTGCATGTTTTATCGTCTGCGCGAAGCTTTATAATTAATTTTCATTCAGTATAACAGGTTTCTTCAGACTTACGATTCAGATAGAAAATTCTATGTTGTCTATCAGATTTAAATTCCACCATTTCATCTTCCATATGGCTCGTGATGAGTATTATTATAAAGAACTCATTGATGTAATCATAGAACAGTTAAAAAATTCGCTTTTTTTTAAGTAAGTATACTTTTTATACGCGTCAAAATCACTAAGCTTTCATTTTTTATATATATATTTGAAAAATAATTCATTATTTTTATTAAGTTTCTTACCTCACATTCATATTTGTAAAACAGTGTTTTGTTATATCTTACCTTTTGAATTAGCCTCCCAAGGGGCTATTGTTTTTTTCAACGACAAAATAGTCATCTTAGCACTTTTCAAATTTGTATTGTTAAGGTTTTTGCGTACATTTTTGTGCCTGCTTTCACCAGTAATGAACTTAATTTTCGAAAATATGTTTATAAAAAAGTTTATCGTACAAGTTTGAGTAGATGCTTAATCCTGCTTTCACCGGTAATGAACTTAATTTTTAAAAATATGTCATAAATTTTTCTAAATTTTTTTACTGAATTAAAATAAAATATGTATTAAAATTAATTTATTTTACGGCAACAATAATTAATTTTAGATTAAAATATATTCAATTCATTAATTGATCTTTGCTTTAATTTTAATATCTGAAAAAGAATATTGTCCACTTCAATATTTTATCATTTGCTTTAATTTTTTATATTTTATTGAATAATTAACAACTATTTTTTTTTCAAAAAAAAAGTTAGCATTTTGGATATCGAAATCAATTCTTCGAAATCCATTGCATGGAAGAGTTTTACCTTTTTTACTTTTATTCTAATTTTACTTCACTTTACTTTAATTCTTTTATTCTAATTAGCACACTTAAATCATAGTTTCCTTCGCAAAAGTGTTCTTATACGAATACTTTCTACACACTGTATAATGTAATTGGCTTCTTGATATCTTTATATCATGCATTGCGAAAAAAACATATGTGCGGAAGGATAATAAAATATCTTTCACGGCAGACAAGAAATCCAGAAATAAGTAATACCTTAGACATATACAATCTTGATAACACGATTTCTGTGTTTGCTAAGACTCTGGCTTCGTTTTCAATGTTTCGGATGATTATCTTATCACAAGACATGCTGAGATTAATGAAACTACTTAAAAGAACAAATTGAAATATACAGTCGAATCCCGTTATAGCGAGTCTCTGCGGACCGAATAAAAAGTTCTCTATAACCTAAGGTTCAATTATTAATCAGTAATTAATAACATAAATAGTAATCTAATACAGAGCAAAAGTGATTATACGCAATTTTTCAAAACAAATCGACCCGTGTGGTGACCGGTGATGACAGAATAGTCTCACTGTAGCTCATGCATGTCGTAAAAGGCGACTAAAATGGGTACCCAGTGTCTGGGGGTATAGCCGGGCACCCTGCCCCTGGGGATTGTATCAGGGGACCTCAGGGACTTGCCTTCTTCAGGTAAGTACGGGCATCATGACCCCGAGGCACCTTAGTGATCTTTTTCTTTCCCATGGGGTTTACTGTCTTTGGTAAACACGGGTGACGCACTCCCGGGATACCCTAGCGATCCTTCTCTATTTTCGACCCTCCTTTTTGTCAATCACTTTCTATCTTTTTTTCAACTTCACGTCTAGACCGCAGTTTAATCTTGTTTGGCGCAGCATAGCCATATGACTCTTGCGCCAATAAATTTTACATTCACTCACTCACTAACATTCAAAACAAATCGGGGTGTTTTTTTTTGGCCCATAGGCTATATTTAATATTACTGACTTTACAGAATTGTAAATTTTAAGAATTCGTAAGATATGAATAATTTTCCTACGTAATTAATAAAAGTTAGTTTAATTTTATTCAATTAGTTTTGTAATTTTTAATACATAATTAACCTTAGTTATTGCATTTTAAATGTACTTAATGAAACTTTTTCCAAAAATTACGAAGATTTATTACCGTGACCTGAAATGTAGATTAACCCACACACACACGTGTGTATGTCTCAATATTCATTTTATATTATTGTGTGTGTGTGTATTAAATGTAAATGATAGTAGTAGCATGGCGTAACTGTTGTGTGTGTGTGTGTTATTTGGTAATTTTGTGTGTGTGTGCGTGCGCGTGAATACGTAATTCTTCGCTCCATCTAGTCTTTTTTGTGATCATCGATGATTTTCCCAAATGTTAGAATCTAGGTTTGGAAAAGGAAAATTACTTGCGATTCGTCTTTAGTTTTTAATTTAGTTTAGTTCTTATTAACATCGCATAAGAAGCAACCTCGGTGACGGACCTCGTAATTTTGAACCTAGGTCAAGTGACGAGGATGACACCTGAGCTGGCACCCCCCTCTCCTAGCTTCCTCGCCATGGCAATGTGAGGACTACGATTCGTCTATGGATTGGCTTCATCTTCTATACGATTGATTATTTTTATTTTATCCATTGTTGAAAACCATTTCCTCTTTTCAGAATTTATCATTTTTACCAATTATGTCACGATACTGCTTAGAATACGAAATGTCTTTGAAGTCGAAAACGAACAGCTCCTGTATATGGAAAGGAAGTGTAGATCAGACGAAGCCTCTATAGACTGTTCCACCATTGTTCTGATTTTTCAAGGGATGGTTTGAAATTCGGAACCTATGGACATATTGATTCTTCGAAATGGAAAGGAGAATGGGAAGGAGGAATACTATTTGTGGGGTCATGAGTCAGTGATTGATTCCCAGAAACAACGGCTAGGAGAATAGGAAAGTGGGATTTGAGACGGAATTTTGGAATTCTGCCTTTCGGAAGATCCTCACATGTATGTACAAAGTTGTCCTTTAAAACTCAGCAAACTAAATCTATAGAAGAGAAATTTCAGTTTACTATAAGCGGACTTTCATTTGTTTTTTCAGGAGTTCGCTATAAGTACTTTATATAAAAAGTATAAATAGCTTTACTTAAATAAGAATTCAGTTGGGACTACTGAAAATGCTCACTATAACCGAGAGCTCACTATAGCCTGGGTTCATTATAGAGTTTTGCCCACACATGGATCACATGATCTGTATATCTTAAAGATGAATCACATTCAATTCACTTCGTAACTTGTAGTTTTTATTAACGTTGCACTAGAAGCAACACGAGGGCTATTGGCGACGGACCTCGTAATTTTGAACCACAGTCAAGTGACGAGGACGACATCTGATCTGCCCCCCCTCTCCTAACATCCACACCACGCCAAAAAGAGGACTTTGGGCCCCGGACAGATTTAACGTGCATCAGCCCCTGCTACACGGCGGGTCTTTGGCGGCCAAGAATCGAACCCGCGATTGAATGAAAACCGCCGGTCGCGAGTCCACGACCTTGACCACTAGACTAGCGCGGCCCGTAACTTGTCGTAATCCTGCTTAGCAGAAGAAAAAAAAAAGTATTTTTTTCTATCTAGCTTTCCAAGCATAATTTAACTGGGTTGGCAGATTCCATTTCAAATAAAATGTAAATATTAAATAAAGACAAAAAGGAATTGTTTAATTTAATATGAGTGGCAACAGTGATAAAAGTACAAGGAACAGAAAAAAGAAATTAGAGACGTACGAATAAAATCACTTTTTTAAGCTCCGAAGAAAATTTCATACAGTAAAATATTTTCTTAAAAAAAATTAATCTTGAGACAAATTGCAAATCAAAACACATTGCAGTGAATTTGAAGTATTGAAATTGCAAAATTTTTTTACCCCCTTCTAGCTGAATAAATTGTGCTAAGATCATTAGAAAGGTAAGTATAAAAAAAAATGGTGTTGTTAGGAAAATTTAGATGGTTTCAACAAATTACCTTTCTTTAATTACTGTCCAATGATTATAATGGTTTTTTCCCAGCAGATTTAATATAAGAACAAAATTTTAAAAAAATGCATCTGTTTCGCCTTTGGTTTTATTAACGTAGCACTAGAAGGGAAAGTACGAGGGCTATTGCCTACGGATCTCGTAATTTTAAACCTTAGTCAAGTGACGAGGACGACACCTGAGCTGACACCCCCCCTCCTCTCTTGACTTCCACACCACGCCAATTCGCTTTGTGGTAAAGCTGGGACAAATTATAGAAGAAAACAGAGAAAAAAATATCAACTTTATTAATCTAAAACCGGAAATAAAATAATATGTCTTAAAGCAGAGGGTTCTCAACCGATGATACGTAAACCCCAAAGGGTACGTGGGAGGGCGTTAAGGGGTACGTGACCTTTAGAAGGGTAATATAGAAATATATAAGACATACACGAACCTCTATAAATATTTCCACGTCCCCCTCCCTACCGACCTATGATACCTTGGAATACATCACAGGTCGTTTGGGAGGGGATGTGAAAAGAGACCGGTTATGGTGGCCACACAGCTCATACAAAGAACAAAAGAATTTTTAAATATTAAAAAGAATTTTAAACCGTATAGGGGGAGTTTTTTATTAACATTGTACGTTCTAGCATTATCAATTCTTGAAAAAGAGATATTACTGGAGATCGTTTTCGATACCACTCTGGAGAACTTCTTCATTGGTGTAAATTTTGAACCGAAAAAGTTTTGGGGTTCCTCCCGTTGCTGAATGCAGTGAGCTTTCTAGAAATTACTTTATGTACTTGTTGCTAATTGCTAGCATGGAGTTTCTAGAACGGATGTTTTTTTCGTACACTTGCATAAAAAAAAATAGAGAGAAGCAAATTAAGGCTCCCGTCTACCGGCCATTTTGATTTCATTGACGTAATCTTTATCCTATGGAATTTCGAATTCCGTTCTCATAACTTTACTATTTGATCTCTTTGAATGTAATAAAATGCATCTAAAAGAGCCAAAAATTAATGAAGGCTTCTGAGGAATCATCTTTTTCCTCCGATTCTTAAAAATATTTTTAAATATTTTTTAAGACCGGAAAACGTACAAACGAAACATTAAAATAGGGATAAAAATATTTTTTTAAAAACTGAAGGGGGAAAAAAATTCCGCAAAAGCCTTCATTATTTTTTTCTCTCTTTTCAGATGTACTTTATTGCGTTCAAATAAATCAAATAGTAAAGTTGTGAGAACGGAAATCGAAATTCCATAGGATTAACATAACGTCCACGAAATCAAAATGGCGGGTAGACGGGAGCCTTAAGCATCTGCTCCAGATTTAAGATTGTATTTTACATCTTATATGAACCTATTTCTTCCAAATTGTGCTTTCCAAAGTCATCCCAAACATTGCACTATTTTTTTTCCCAAACTTTACAGTAATTTGCTTTTTTACTTACTTCAAAAATAAAAATAACGAATACAAACAATAAAAAAATAAATAGATTTTTGTATGAATGAATACAAACTATACAAAATAAATAGATTCTATAAAAAATAAATCGATTTTTTTAATTAATTGAACAGACCCCCTTTTTAGAGAAGTTTTCGAACTCTGAAATAGATAAAACAGAAACTCAATGTTCAGCACAGATGACTAAAAAACTTCGCTTTTATTTAAAAAAAAAATTAAAAAAAGAGAGAAAGAGTCGATAACTTCAAGTCTATAGAATATCAATTAAACCGTGATCCAAAGCGGAAGAATCAGTAGCAAGCTGTGAGCCGAGCTGTCAGAAATGCAAAATTTATGGAAATTCAATTCCTACTACAGAAATTTATTTCATAATAAAATAAAAGCAACAATTGTATTTAGAAAGCAATTTCAAAAAGTAAATATGAATTCTTTAACATTCTTTGTAATTCAGGAACGTGATTATGTATTCTATATTTCCTTAACCTAGAGTTTCTTTAAGGCAACTGATGATACACTAAAAGGTTTCAAATTATGCATTTTTCGATTTTATGGTTTAAAAAATACAGAAAGCTTCTCTGATTATTTAGGTATTTTATTTATGATAATATGAAAAATAGAACGTTCTAAAAGGGCATTTTAAAATTGTCAACACACATGCTCCGCCATAGAGAAAAATAACACATCGATCAATAACTCCCGAGACTAACCCAGAGATGGCGCTCGTAGTAAACCAGTAACCAGGTCTTTCTAGAGTACTAACCTTTGCTTGAAACGTGTCAAAATTTTAAGTCGATCGGACCAGGAAAAAGGTTTTTTGAAGTGAAGTGAAAAAGGTTTTTTCCAAGTGGGTGCCGCGATTGCTTTCGATGGAACAAAAACAGCAACGAGTCGATGATTCAGAAAGCTGTTTATCGCTATTTACTCGCAACAAAAAAGATTTCTTGCGGGGAAAAAAAAAAAAAAAAAAAAAAAAA
>BMAW01112834.1:9043-56429 GCA_019974015.1 Nephila pilipes
TACAAATAACAATAAATCATAATAAACAATAAGCGAAACAATGGACAATATTAGGTAACTAAAAGTATCTTTAATAGTACATTACATCAAAAAGAGCTGAAGCAATTTTATGCACTTTTGATTTGTTAGACATTGTTAAAAGAACAGAAATACTTCCAATCCTTCATAAGAAATCTCAAATGAAATGGTCGGAATAGAATTACTAAAACTTTTTCAATGTGGAATTTCAACCGTGAAATCGCAGTGACGTTTCTGAAAATTGGACAAAGCATTTACTACAAACGAGGACTTCAAATCACTAGGGTGTCATATCCAGGATGATTTTTATCCAAGTTGTATTCTAAAGGAAAAATAAATAGAATCCTGGAAAATAAATTGTGGATAACAGGATTGACATTTCAAAAATGTCCTTGAAGCTAAAGGTCTTATACTACTACAGTACTACGATTTGAATACTTTCGGAAATAGAAATTCTCTTTCATGCATTTTACTTTTACAAATTGTGTTAATTTTCAAATTTCAAACTTCTGGAACATACACACTAAATTTAAACATTTATTGTTCTTACTGATAGATGATTAGGAGACCTTCATTATAATTGTGTAAATATGAAGAATTCAACCAAAAAAAATTTCAAATCAGTAGATTTAAGTTACATGCAAAATTATTCAAAAACTTTGAATTGTCTAAAAGGATTTTATTGCTAATCGTAATTTTATATGTACAGCATTAAAATAAAGATAAAGTAAACATTGAAGAAAACCTGCGAACTCTTTTGGTAAGTTTTACTTGTGATCGAAATAAAATTTTGAAGAGCATATATGAGAAATTTTAATAATGAATTAATTTTTTTATAAATTTCTTAAGCATGTTTTTCGTTCAAAAATAAACAACTATTAACCAAAAATAAAATAACACTCAGTTTATCAAAATGTGCAAAAATTTCTTATCTTAACGAAAAGATAAAGTTATATTTCATTTCAAATATATAGTTTACCAGTTTCGATTAAGATGAATTCTGATGTAATTCTGAAGTAAAATAAATTAAATATTCTATTAGCTTCCTGTAAAAGTTACTTATTATTATGTGTTTTTATCTTTCTCTCTCCCACTCTTCTCATATCTGTCTGTCTGTCTGCCTGCCTGCCTGCCTGCCTGCCTGCCTGCCTGCCTGTCTGTCTGTCTGTCTGTCTGTCTGTCTGTCTGTCTATCTATCTATCTATCTATCATATATAGATAGATAGCAAAAATCTTTACACTATATATATAAAACATAAATATACAGTGTAAAGATTTTTGCTATCTAGATCTGTTTATTTTGTTGCATCTACAAGTTTACTTGCAATGGTGTAAAGTAAGAATAATTAAATTAAATAAATTGAATGCCTGATTAATTTGATTAAACTACTATTACTACAAGTAGATTTCTCGTTGCCTTTACACATATTTTTTTCTTGCCTTTTAGTTTAATCAAATAAAAACGTAGTATATATATTGTAGTATTTATATTATATACTTCAAAATTTCATTAATGTTCTTTTTTTTTCCTATACAACATAAGCCTAACAATAGGATACCAGCTGAATTGTTGCCTTTGTTATTTTATTATGATTTATTGTAGATAGATGTATTTGGACGTAGTTAACACATAGGGGACCTAAAGGAAACGCTTCGTGCTATACTTGGCAAGGAAAAGTCCATTCGGTGTAATAATAATAATTCATGCATATTTACTTTTTTGAAATTATTCAAGATACTATTTCATGTTTTATTTCATGTTTAAAACTCATTTGTATCTCGTATTTTTTTCCCATTTTGATACTTTAAGAAATGTTGTTCAGAATTAGTACCTTTCTGTTTCTTGATATTTTTTTGCTGACATTAACACTCTATTTCCTCCATTTGAAAAGAATTATGCAATAGAATGTTACTTCACTATTACACAACTGAGTTTATTTATTCATTCTTAACAAATAATACCAGGCTGAAACTTGAATAATTAAAAAGAAAACTTGAAAAACATTTTATTACGGTTTTTGAAAGAAACATAATTATATTCGAAATCAAAACACACGCATTCTTCCTTAAAAAAACTAAAATTCACAAAATATAAATTCCTTTTACAGAATTAAATTAAGCCGTCTTACTGCTTGATAATATCGATGACAATTTAATCTAATATTAAAGAGTAACCATGAAGAAAGAAAACATTTCTTCCGGCAATTTACTAAGAATTCTGACGAGGAAATTTCATTACATTGTGCTGACAGTACATAAAATGACGGTAGCTGTTCTAATAATTTTTTCTGTTTATAAGTGATTTTAGAAAAATTAAATTAAGTGTCTTATCTTAATAACAATAGTGATACAATTGTCACAGATATCTGAATAAATTTTTTAAAAGTGAAATATTTAAATTTAATTTTTTTTTTATTTTGTTAAATCGAAAAAAATATTTTACTTTCACCAAAGATTATTTTAGATAAAGATTTCAACAACAAACTCTTAAAATTCTGCAATATTTATAAATTAGTATTTGTGATGCTTATTTCTTTTAACATAAGTTTTATTTTTACTCCAAATCAGTTTATTTTATTTGATTTAAATTTCAATACATGCAGATTTCGTATTAAGATTTCATTTCTATAATTTGAATAAACTCATTTCATAATTTTTAAATATTAGATTTTGATTTTCAGTTACATACCGATTAACAAAACTCATAAGAAATAAGCACTCCTTCTTATACATTATTTAAGTTAACCTTATTAATACCTTTTCACGTGAAATTTATGCTAATGCTTCAAATTGCAAGAAACAAGGTATATTTTTTCTAAACAATTTTAATAAAAACAATAATCATCGATATCCATGTTTCGATAATTTTTTTAAACATCTCCAATACTTAAAAAAAATTAAAATTTACAATTTGTCTTTGTTAATATTTTTATTTACTTTATGCAAGCAATGTTTCTTAACACATTTTTTTTAATTCATTGTTGATTTAAATATGTTCTTATTCTCGTCCACGTGTAAATTTATATCTTATAGAATTATGTCACTTTTCAAAACATAATTTTTTTCGAATATTGTAATCGCATCTATGCTACATCAATAACACAGAAACAATACTTAAATACTGAACAAAAACGTAAGGTATTCAATCAAATATTTAAAAATATCGATACATTTATAGCAATTACAAAAGTAAAATAGGAAGTTTACTTAAGAAATTATTAAATTTAAATTTATCACAAAATTGGAACAATATTGTTGAAATCACAAGAATAAAAGTGCTAAAGTATTTTTAAATATACAACAGGAAAAATTATAACAATATATCTAAACTTACAATCATAAATAAATGAAAACAATACTATACTGTATACTGTATTGTATATTATTAAAATCTATTTTTAATATTATTACCAGATTTAGATAATTATGGAATGATGAATATTAATTGAAAACATTTGTTAAGTAGAACAGTACAGCCATTTTTATTCATAACATGCATTGGATTCACCGTATTAGAATTCAAAATGTGTACTGCCTTTTTTCGATATTACATATTTTTACGATGTAAAACATAATACTGAATATATATATATATAAGGTTTGAATCGAAATATTTGTTATTTCTAAAATCAAAACTTTTGATTATTTTAAATTAATTTTAACCTATACTTCATTAGAGTAAATTTTAATTTTATTTAAGTAGTTATTATTCGAAGTCTTAACTATTCCTCATTGTAGTAAAAATAGTTTCTCAATCTATACATTAGTATATTTTATGTCTACCTATGTATATTGACAACAATAACGCTAAATAGATTTCACGGATTTAGTTAAAGTTATAATAACATATTTAGTTAAAGTTGCATAAAACAGCTACTTTTGTTAATGTTCTTTGCGAAAGTAAAAATGCTTTAGTGATAACTAACAGGATCTATAAAATTTTATTTCGAGTGTCGGCATACAATCTACCGTAGGGAAAACTGAGCTCCGCAACAATTTTTTTTTTCACGGTTTTACTTGTGATTTGTTACTTAAGAGTCTAGTTCACAAATTCCCTAAAGACGTATCCGATGAAATTGCTAAAAGTTGTCGAAACGTGACCCAAATTCTAATGAAAAGGAATTAATTCTAGTATTTATTTCTTTGTATTCGTGACACTTCTGATTAAGCAACATGTAATTGCTACATTTGTTGGATAGTAACAATGTTCTGCATTTAATATATGCAACTACTAAAAATAAACATTTTTGGAAACGTCTTTCAGAGATAGTTATTCCAGATATTATTGTATATATAGCTAATAAAATTTAAAGTTTAATATGTTAAACATTTAAATAATAGATATTTTTATCTTCTATAAGCTTCCCAGTTTTACTTACCTTTATTTAAGCTTTAAAATAATTAGTACTGTACTTTAAAGCTTGTAAAATGCTTTAACTTTGAGTAATTTAAATTAAAAGTGTAGGAATTTCATGGTATGAGCATCTCAAAAAAACCTCGAAATTTTTCTAATATAAATAAATAAAATGAAATAAAAGGTAGGGTTATAAAATATTTAAATACAACTGATCATTTAAATACAAGTAAATGCAATGTTTGTATATACCTCATAAATACAAGTGAAAGTGATTTTTTTTTTGGAGTGGCTAAGTTAAAAATTAAAGACTATGAGATACATAATCAACATAGAAAAAAAATAATATTATTTTATTACAATATATAGATGCACCATATAAATTTAATATTTTTTGTGGAAAATATAAAACAAAAAATACACTTTTCCGAAAATATATGGAAATATAGAGTTTTTATTTTACAGACTAAATTTTTTAATCATTGTTTACAATACGTTTGAATACCCGATTAGGAAAGCTTTGAATTAATGATTGCAACAAATCGGGTTTTAAAGAGAACCAATTCACGTCTCTTTGTTGCTTTAACTCTGACCGGATTGAAAATTGATGTCCAAGGGCATACACATTTTGTTTTAATGCTCTTCGAAGACATTAACCTCGTTAAAATTCAGGATAATATCTTCCTAATCTGTAATGGTAATTTGATTCCTTATAATCCAAATCTTAGTTGAGATAGAGGTGAAGTTCGAAGAGTTATCCTGCTGGAAAATGTAGCTATGAACTGTTTGAGCTCTCAAAAAGGAAGCAAATGAGTTTAAAGAACCTTCTGATCTTCGGAACATCAGAAACTTCATACGCAACATACATCAGTTCCGCTGTTGGAACAGAATGCTCCCCAGACCATGACAGAAATCACCTCCTTGTTGATGGTGGAAAAAAGAGTGAGTATTACATCTGAGGTTGAGGTCAATAATAGAACCAACCATCTGTGACATCTATGCTGAATTTATTCTCATCACTAAAGGGAACATTTAACCATTCATCTCTCTGATGTAAGTGTTTCTCAGCCCCAAACAATCACTCCTCCCTGTGAAGTATTTTTAGCACTGGTGTTTGCCGTGTATTACAATAAATATGTAGTATTCTTGCTTGCAAATGATGATGAAATGTATATCTGGCTCTTTGGACTACTAGGCAATTGGAAATTTAACAGACAGACACTTTCTTATTGGAAATTGCTTATCTTAACATGAGGATGTCTTTATTCTCCATATTTAGATGTATAATGTTACGGTAGGATATTATAAATAACAGATTGCTATATTGTATGTGTTAAAAAATTTCCGTATGTTATATTCTTTTTTCAATTTGCGAGTACACCAGATTTAATTTTACCATTCGTGAGAACTTGATGAAACGAGTTATATTACATAATACTTTAAAAAATTAGTCTGTTTTAAATCTATCAACTTCAGTTTTTTATATTCTGCAGTAATCACATGATAAGAAAAGTGCTTTGAATAAGAAACTTTTCTGATTCTGAAACCGAAATTCCGATTTTTAATGTTATCCAAATAAAAGTTCAGGATATCATATTTTTTTTATTAATTCAAGTTTATTTTTATCGAATAAATGAGAACAAAATTTTAACAGTGTCATTTTATATTAATATCAATATCCATATAATATATTTTTGTTTCTCTAATTCCATTAATGTAATTGTTACCTTAAGCCCGGTCTAAATACTTATGAGAGGAGCTATATTACTATCCATCTTTAATTACAATTTAATACTGATTTCAGATGATAACTGTATGCAAGATATAATATTTATTTAGTTTGATTGAGTAATTGGCTGTACACTTCTCGCTTCTGAGCAACACTGGTAACATTCGCGAAGAACGGAGTAATTTTATGTCTCTTTCAATTGACAAGGACTATATATGATATGACATCCACCTCATCAATCTTCCACACCATCCTAACGTCGGCAGATATGACTGGAATCAATCCAGCTATACGACGTATGTTTATAAGCAACTGTACTCAAACTCATGCTCGACATAAGCAACCCGGGTATAAACTCGTGACCCTGACTGTTCAACTACCATTACCATACAATGTTTACTTGAATATGATATTGACATGCAGCATATAAGCATCGATGGCTCAAAAGTAAAGCACTCTTCTACAGATCCCGGGTTCAAAACCAGTGCTGATAACATTAACAATTCACCTTAATGTTATGTTTAATTGTTATCTCTTACATAACTTCCAGAATATTCTTTATGTTTCCAGAGTAGTGCTCTGGAATATTCTTATGTAATATATTCTCTTGAAACCCAATGTCTATTCTATTGGACATTTTTATTTTACATGTAGAGAAAAAATTTATAGTTTTATCTCCTAAGATCAGGTATTCATTTATATTGGATGGTCCAGTACTGTCATCTAATTAGAAAAACTTGAAATTATTTGGCAGGATCCTGGTTCCAGAAGCATTTAAAAATGGCCGACAAGAAGAGAGCAACAATTGAAGGTATGTCAGCAGTTTGAATTTAGTTTTATAAATACTCTTATACATATTTTTTAATTAAAAATATATGATATACAATTTTAGATGTACGAATGATGAAAAAATGTTATATATTTAATCAGTAACATATGTTTTTACCAAATTAAGCCCATTATAATGGGTTGGCCGAAACTTGTGTACTTTTTAATTTGAAAAAAAAGGCTATATATACTGTTTTGTATTAATTTTTAGATGAATTATCTCAAATAAGGGAAAAATTGCTCAAAGAATATGATCTTGGGTCTCAAGAGGATAGAATTTCATGTGTTCTCATTTAAGTGTAGCTGTTCTAAGTCTACTAATAAATATCGTTATATTCACTAATCTATTATGTGCTTAAGGGGACTTAGTACCTTTGCACCTTCAAAAATTCGATTTTTCAAATTTGATTTTAAAAAATTAGTACTGAATGTTAGGAGCATTTTAAAAAAAACCGCGTCAAAATCCGACAATTATTACGCCCTGTGCAACAAAAAATGTAAATGTCTAAAGTGGCTGGTTTTATGTAATGCAATGTAAACAAACCTCTTCTTCTCAGTTTACTATTTTCAGAATTTCCCACAGGATTAAAAAAAATCTTTTGCATGCAGAGCTTTCACATTTTACATGAGTGTTGTACTTGTAAATCTTTATTCTGTGAACCTCAATTTTGTTAACAGGATGATTAGATTTTATTTTATAACATAATACATGAAAAAAAAGTTACTAAATACAAACTTCATAAATTTTTTTTAATTTTCCAATTTTTTTTAATGTAAGGTATATTTAAAGTTTGAGGTTTACAGAATAAGGTCATTATTTAGCTTTAATTTGGTATAAGAATTATGGTTCTACTGTACATCTTTCAAAAGTTATCTTGTGGGTAACGTAAGGTAAGCTAATTTATTTTTCAAATTTTTGCACGCATTTTTTATGTTGTATAAGAAAATATATTAATTTAATAGCAAAACTTGACCCAATATTTTAAACTATGTACTTTATTACAGAAACTGGCAAATTTTCATACTGAAATGAGCAAAAATTGTTGTTTTATGAAGAATCGAAAAAAGTTTGTCAAAATGTTCTACTTTTGATTTCGTAAGGTACTAAGTCCCCTTAATTCAACCTGCTTCAATATCTACGGGACAATATAACAAGCGTTTTAATATTCTCATTGGGATTATTATTTTTATATGGTCCCTTATTATTTTATTATAAAATAAAATGCTGGAAGGTAATTATGATCCAAAAATAATTTCAAGCATTACTAAAAAAAAATATCGTATACAACAATTTATTTCACAATTTTAAGGTTTTAAATATTTTTGAAATTTAAATACATTATTATAATACTTTTTGTTGCCATTTTTCTAATTTACACCTTTAACACATAAAATGATACATTAAATATAGATCATATAATAGTATAAACACATTAATACATAAATAAAATCTTAAAGGTTAATGATCACGTATACAAGATTAAAATTCAGGCAACTTCTTTGACAGGTACTTAAATTTCCAAAATGAGCCAAATTTATTTTGACGCAAAGAATTTAAAACATAATTATCAGTTCGTTTTAATGTTTAACAATTAATACTTCATTTCATAAAAATAATAATTAGAACTTTTAAATAATGCAGTCGTGCCGGCAAACTGCTAAGCTGAATGAAGTGGAATACAAAAAAAAAGGAGAAGGAAAATTGGAGCATAATTAAATCTTAAGAAGATTTTAATGTTGCTCGTTAGTACGACGTTTCCGTTTTTATACGTCACCGCTCACAAATTCGGTTTTTTTCTTTCCAATTTAATAACTCCCAGAGAATGATGCTATGTCTGAAACTCAACAAATGTACTATAATGAATGAAGCTAGCCATTAGGGATAACTTCGCAAAAATATTCCCTTTTCAGAAGATATTTTACTTTAAAAAAGCTCAAACATATTCTTCAAATAAAATTACGTTAATCGCTTAAAATAATTGCAATGTTTGTCGTTAAATAAACGACCACATACATTTTAATTGTCAATTATCATGTTACTTGATTATGTAAAGAAGAAAAACTGAGTTCTTAATGCATGTCGTAATTTACAAAGTGTTTAATATTTTCTGTGAAATTTTTAAAGGGATATTTTTTGAAACATATATATATCCAACTTCTCAATAGATGTTTATTCTTCAAATGAAAATGTTGAGATTTAGATGAACTTCGGATAAATACTACCTTTAAAAGTTACTTAAACAGAAATTTTATTTTAATTGAAATTTCATTTGTAGTGGTCCTTATTTGAGATGACAAGCCATGAATCTGGTTGGCTAAAAGTGAAGGCATATAAAAATCACTGTACAAATATATTTGAGTAAGAATCTATACATCTATGTATTATCATAAAAGACAACTTTATTAAAGTTTTGAGTCATTATTTCAATAACATATTTTACAGATAAAACTTAGGACATTTTTTTACTATTTGGTTACTTTCTTTTATATAATATTCTTTTTTGTAAAATGAAACCGCTTAAACAATACCTAACTAATTTTGAGGTACACAGTTTATTATATATACGTTATAAATTGTGAATTATCCAAATTAGATTTATAATCTAGTCACTGGCATATAAGAGTTATAATTTACTTTTTGTTCTTTTTGAGAATGTTGATGCGTTGACAGCCACTCAAAATATATTTTTTAATGTTCAACTTAAATTAAAATTTTTAATATTACATTCCCATATATAAGCCCTTAAGGAACCCGATTTTAATTAATTAATCTTGAATAATTTTAAGAATAATAAATAGTACTCGTATCTCTTTTAAGCAATAATTATATAATTAATAGATCATTAATATTTTAATTCAAATCAAATCAAAATCCTTGTCTTAAATCTGGTGCCTAATCATAATAAACAGTTCTGCATAGCATGTTTATTATTGAAAACAATGTAATTTTATACTCATATGTAATTCCATTATTTTTAGGCGTCTCTTTTATGAAATGAATTAATAATATTTTTGATCACGCTGTTTTTTGTTAATGATTTATTACTCAAAAATTAGACTTGTTTTATTTCCAATCAAAACGACTATCGTGGCTGGAATGTCATGATGAGAACATACCTTACGATAATGCTGAAAATGTAGGAATGTCACTGGCGATAAATTAGTCCCCAAGAAAAAAATTAATATTACATTCTAGCGACAAAAAGTAATGCCCTTAATTAGAGTCTGTATATGAGTTCTTCGAGTGAATTGGTTAGATTATATTGAGTTAGCATGTGTTCCTGATGCGATATTACATTACGTATTTGAACTGCTGTGATTGTGAGAATTTTACATTGGTGCTACCATGTATTCATATTGGTGCTACCATGTATTCATATTGGTGCTACCATGTATTCATATTGGTGCTACCATATATTCATAAGTTATTTCTTTTAAAAGTAAATATGTTATATTTTTAGAGAGTTTCAGAATTAAATTTGAATTTTCTAGGATAGAATCCGCTGATTAATTGCTTGGGTTTTTCTTGCACAATGACATCATTCCTACAACCACATCCCAATGTTAGTGTATTTTCTTACTGTTAGTTTATTTTATTTTACTGACTACCTGTTTTAATAGTGAGCATAATGTGACAATAATTGTTTATGTCTCAATTTATTAGGAATGAAATATTTTAATAAATAACTTGTAAAATATTCAAACAAATCCCGTATTTGGAAGTGAGTTGGATGATAACTCATTTATACATGTCATATGTGATACTTTTGAAAAATTCCTTTAAATCTTGCAGATATATTTTAATGTTATTCCTTCTCCATAATCATATTGAGGTTTATTATTCGTGTTTGTGTAGTATCTATTGAGTGTTGCGAAAATAAATATGTAAGATGTACATTGTAGTTCATTCGATTAATTTTCCAACCCCTCATGTATATCCCTTCAATCCTAAATCAGTTATCTTCAACACCATGGGTGACAAGATTTAACTGAAAACTATAGTTTTATGATCAAAAGCTCCACTAATAAAAATATTTGCAGTAGTTATAAATTATTACTAATGCATCATTGTAAGAAATCATAAATATCTTATTTTCTATATAGATAAATCTTACGGTACTTTTTGAATCAATAAAACGTATTAATGGCAATAATAAATATCATGTATAAAAATATATGCCTTTTAGTAAGAAAAAGAAATTTATGATTGCGTCTTTACATATTTTTATATCTATATAAATTTGGAATATGATTTTTTCTTCTGATTATTATTATGGTACTGTAACGTAAACTATGTTGTCCAGTTTTTATTTCTTAGCAAAATTTTATAAAATAAAATTATTTCAACAAAAATTACTTTTTACATCAAGCAATTATAATCAAAATAATTTACAAAATTAAATCATAATGCATCAAAACAAATTCCGAAGTTTATTCAAAAATACATTGCAATATATTCTCACAAAAAAGTTTATATGTTGAATAATTTTTTAAGGATTATATACGTTTTATATATTTTAATCAGAAATTTTCGGTTTCTCAGCAACAAAAGTTTTAGGAAAGCCATTCAAGTTGATAACACCAGAACAGAAAAAGGCACATAGAGTATATCCTGTAAACTAAAATCATATCTACGTCTTGTGACTCAAGGATTTGATGAAATGACATAAATTCAGCGTCATGAAAACATATGTTCACACATTTGTTTCTCATATTTGCTTTTATAAATAAAGTCTTTAAAGAAAGGTATTGAGTTACTATATAGAATTATTCACACAGATTATTAACTCTATACACTTAAGAATAATAAAAAATAACGCTTATATTTATGACTGAAATATTTACAGAAACGTATTAACTGCAGCCAATCTATCATTCACGATGAAACATTGTTTAATGGAGCAAAGTTCTTTGTCAGGATACATAAAAGGAAACCCTATGCCGTGTTAAAACAGAACAAAAAGACAATATTCATTTATATCTGACACTAAAAGAGCTGCATGTGTTTGACAATTTTTACGACTGCCACGTCCATTGAGTGCAGTGGTAAAAACGAAGCTAAAATAGAAAAAAAAATTGGAGCAACAAAATCAATTTCCCAGTTTCTTTTATCCCTTGTACGAGTGAGAAGTGAAATTCCAGTGCTTTTATGAATTTCATGCTTCGACACTTTTCGAATGGTTTCCAGATGTGTTGAATGAGTGTTTGGGGAAGAAAAAACTGGTACGTTTTGTTTTGTTTGTTGAAAATTCCATGCGTCAGCAAATAGAGTGACTCAATGAGTGTAGATAATACGTATTAGAGTAAAAAGGCGTTGTTTTTGTGTTTCTACCTTGGTAGTTGCTTAAAAGGTACAAATGAAATGAAAGATAAAAGTGTCATTGTTTTAATTTGCTGTTAAATGTTTTGACAACAAAACTATTTCTCAAGCGTATAAACACATCATAAAATAAATATCATCAACTTTTCATATGGCTGTGACGTTTTCAAATTCGTTTGAAATTTATAATCCATGCTTGTCTCGTGAACGAATTTTACCATAAATAATGAATGAATAATCACAGAACAAAAATATTGCAAATCAACCCACCCTCAAAAAAAATCTTTTATTTTTTTTAATTAATCTATCATGAGTCAGTATTATTATCTCGCATGTAAATAGCTCTGGGAGAATAAGAAATTAAAATACAATTTTTTTTTCCCAACGTGTTTACATTTTTTTTTATTTCAGAATACTTGGAAAAATATGTCAAAGAAATATATTATATTTTCATTTAAAAGTGTGTAAGTAAACCAAATACTTATATATTCGTATCATTTAATTAAAATATCATTAATGCGTTGTAGTGTGCATTATACAATTATATTTGCGTTTCAAATATCACATTCTTTTCTAGAGATTTTCATTGTGTAACTTGAACAATCGTTGTATGCAAAGTAAAAACATTAATGTGATAGAAAATTATTTTCTGAGGCGTATATAAATACAAACATGCTAAAATTATTGTACATTTCTTTGAAAATCTACAGAACATTTCTTTGAAATGTAAAGGACTTTTAAAAATGTAAAGGACTCGTCTGGAAAGGACATTTTATAAAAATGTCCTTTCCCGACGAGAAATACATGATCAAATTATGTATTAAAACAGCAGTAACTGAATTTATAAATAAGATTGAAATCACACATGTTTTAAAAGACAAATGATTAAATTTTATTATGAGACCAAAAAAAAGGAAATAATTTATATTTTGACCAAAAATTGTGTTATGAAGATTTCCTAATACGTTAATATAAATTTTACCTCGAACAAAAACTAATTTGTCACGTTATTTGAATTGAATTTTTTTTAACGAAAATTGCTTTAAAATACTCAATAAAATGTGCATATTTTAACTATAAAAAAGTTTACGTATGCATATTAATCTATTGGTAAAATCAGAAATAGATAAGGAGGAGAAGAGGTGGGGATAAAAAGTTTCTTAAGCCCCAAAAAAAGAAATTTATTTAATTATTTTGTAGTAGGATTAGCTAACGGCTTATAGTTTTCTGCACTTGTAAGCAAAACATGTCCAAAATTTGGAGATAAATGCAAGGGACTAACAAATAAATAAACTTTCAAATTCATATATATAACTAGTTGCTATATCCATTCTTTCACGGTTGAATTGAGAAATATAACAATCCAGCACAAATAATAAAATATTTTAATGAACACTGATTATAAATAACATTTTAAGTAGCTAACATGAAATTGGTTTGGAAGGAAGGAATGATTTAGTAAATGAAGCAAAAACGTCAAATATATTATAATAATCCAAGTGGGGCCATGTCCAGCAGTACGTTAATTAAACTTTTAAAGAAATAATAATTTAAAAACCTAATACTAATTTAAAAATATAGTTTATAAAATGAAAATCATTGATATTATAATGAATATATAAATAATTATAAAATATAATTAAAATTTACAAATATTAAAGTATTATTCCAACATATTGTGTGAATCGATTAAGAAAGATTGCGAAATTTTCCTTTCTTTCTGTACATAACATTTAAACTTTATAATAAGCCTTATAGAATTGAAAATTTTCTTAAACTTAATATAACATTTAATAATTAGTTACAAATTCATTAAAAAGTTTGATATTTTTTATTTCACAAACTATCTTTCAAATTAACTCAATTCTTTATTTGATTATTTCAGTTTATATTTCTTACAATATATTTCATTAGGATGATAATCAGTATTGGGCCCTCTTATCTTATCAAATAAAATGTTACATTCAGGTGTTAAATTTTTTTTTAGTTAATTAAATTCAGACTTTGCCCCCGCGGGGTTTAAATTTAGATATTTATCTTTTCCGTTTTATTTATTAAGTCCTTCTTTCCGATGAAGCTAATTTACGATTCACTTGAAGGTAAAATAAATATTATTTAAAAAGTTGCCCTTATTTAAAAACTTTATGTTTCAAGCTGAGGTTTTATATTTTTTAAATCACGCTTGCGATAACGGGTACTTCATAAATATATATCCAACAGAAATTGAAAGCTATGTGTTAAAACCAATACAATTCAATATTACACTCTAGCAAGCCGCTTAAATATTTACAGACTACAAAAGTAAACATATATTAGCCACGAATAAATTCACAAAAAAATGTATTAAATGTATATCAGGTAGAAGTCAGCAGCTATGTATTAAAAGCAACATAATTTAGAATTGTACGATAACAAGCTGCACATACAGGTTTCACTAATTAAATTCAAAATAGAAAATAAATCAATAAAAAATAAATAAAATCTGTCCCCTAAGAATCGTAAAATGTATTAAAAGCTGAACATAACCAGCGAAAGAGAACGTAAGATTAAATAGGTTTGGATAACAAATATAAAGTCAAAAAATAATTAATACAGACAGCTTAGAGCTTAAAAATAAAATATTAGTTCTGACCAAGCAAGAACACTTAGCCGCAAGCTATGTAGTTAGAAATGAAAAGGAAAGTACAAAATAATAAAAACTGGATAAGTACTGGTAGAATAATAGAATTCGAGACATTAAGGAATCAAACCACTAAAGGCAATTTATAAATGAAAGAAAATATGGTTAAGTTTCATCCAACAAATTTTTGATAAACAGGAAGCCTAAAATATAAAAATTTAACGCTACACAAATTATATAAATTCAAGAATCAACCACGCTGCAAGATATCAGTGTTAGTTTTAACAAAGCAGAAATATTAAAAGCAACTAAAAAAATAATAAACCACAGGAAGCCTAAGACACAGCAAAATTAACTCAGTTATTATATTCAAAATTTTAAGAATGAACAAAACGATATTTAATATATACAAAATTAAATAACTGAAGATGTGACATAAAAATGTAAAGTTTGGCAATTTAACTATACAAATATATAAAATTTAATGACTTAAAGAAACAATGTTTCTATTTACCTAAGTCTTCCGAAGTATCCAAATGTACATCGCTCAGCTAGAAATGGATATCAGAAAAACATTACAGGCTTAAAATGTTAAAAAAGAACAGTACCTATTATGAACGGAATCAAACAACCAAAGATGCTATATAACATTATAAAAATTGACCGTAGAATGTTTACGATTATCTGTGACGTCCAATGTATCGAATTGTCCATCGTTTAACATATTGCAACGAAACGATTAAGAAGGCTTAGAGAGAGAGAGGATTTACAACAAGTTAGAGAAAGCGAAATACATCATTAAAATAGAAAAAAAAATAATTAGAAAAATTAGTTTAAACAAATATGAAAGAAAAATTCAACAGCATAAGTTGCACTTAAGAAGGAATCAGAGTGTATCGCAGACAATAAAATTTATTACTCAATATGTTAAGCAATCAATTAGAACTGAAACAGAAATTTAGGCTTAGTTTTCATCAAGCAGGAATTTAATATTTTGTCAATAGTAAAATCAATGAAAAATGCCGATCAACAGGCAACTTAAAATATAAAAAATAAATTAGACAAAATGGCAAACTATATATGAATGAGAAATTCTACAAGCAGTTCAATTCAATAAAATTGACATACAAGTAATCATCGAATAGCAAAGTATGTCAAATAAACGATTAAAACTGAGATTAGAAATTGAGGCGTCAAGCATGATTAGAATCCTTGGAAGTAGAAACAATAAGAAATTACTAACCAAAGGAGAAATATCAATGAATAGGTAGTTTAAAATACAAAAATAAATCATAATCAGCAGATATTATGTTTTAACATTTAGTACTGAAATTCTTGAACAGCGATAAACTAAAAATCAATTTTTTCAATATTTTCTCATATTTTATCAAATAATATATACATTTTTTGAGATTATGACTAATTCGAAAATGAATCGTAATTATTTTGCAAGTAAAATGAATCATAACGATCTTTATACAAGGAATAAGTAATTAAAATGAAATTTATATAAATCCTCTGCGGAAGTAGATATAATACATCAAATCTAAACGTATTGAATTCAAGGACCTAAATTTTTGAAAAAAAAAATTGAATTTCAGATCTATGGCTCTTAGATGTTCACTACACTGCCCAGAAAATATTTGAATCAAATTTCATGCTCCTGCGTTTTGTTATCCTTTCGCTACATCACCGTCAAAAGTAGCGAACACTTTCGTTTATTTATAAAGACTATGAACAATAAATAGTTATATCACACTTTCAAACATTTTGTAGAGTAATGCATTGATCGAAAAAAATAGTTTTCCCTTATTCCAATATTTGTCATTTTATTCCCTTTTAATATGTATTTTTTCACCTGATATTATAACTAAGATTTCAAATTATCTCACACATTTCAATGCACATTTTAAAAGGAAAAAGAAAATATCTTGTTATTATGAGAATGATGCTTATTGAAAATTGAATGTAATACATCTTTAGTTAATGATGATTATAGTTATCTAGAATTATTATAAAGAATTCACTATCACAAATTTATTTTACGGTTTACTTGGTTTTTATTTCATTTTAACTAATATATTCTTGCTTTTGACACTTGTAATACATTTTTTTTCTCCCATTAAATGCAGTGGCAGAAAATGTAACCATCTACATCACTAATTTCAGCTGTCCAAATATTCTAGATAATATAAAACGCTATTAAAGAAATTTTGTCACTTAACAAAGAAATCGATATTTTTATAATATTTAATAAAAACATGTACATGTAACACTAATGATGATGAGATATGTTCAAATTGTCTACTTTTATCTCGGTAAGGAAAGTTGTATTATTTTTATTACAACACTATTGTAAATAGTGTAATATTTTTACTACAGTAATTAATTTCCATGCGTAATTTTTTTCTTAAGATAATAGTACACTTTCGAAGAAAGTTTTTTGAATAAACGTAAATTTTGTCTACAAATGCATATTTTATATCCTTATGGGGGTTACAAAATTACAAAAGCATCCAAGAAAAGTTTTACAGTGAAATTTTTACTGTCGAAAGAGAATTTTACATAAATATCAGCACAAATTAAGGTTTCACACACAATATAGTAATTAAAAATAAAATAAATGTATTTACATTTTATACATTGAATAATGTGGGATATTGAATTATCTAGAGTATAAACTATTATCATGATAATATATCCCTTTCGTAGGAAACTATAGTAGGTTGAGTTCTAAACATTAAAGTTGCCGAGGTAGTCTAGAAGTCATAGTCCCTGACGCCAGTTTTCATCGAATTGTGAGCTCGATTCTTGGCTCCACTTCAGACCTTCCATGTAGCTGGGGTTATTGCATGTTATACACCTGTCGAGAAAATGCACGATATAAACAATGAAATTTTTTTTTTCAAATCCATAGTAATTTTCACTTAGTTTCAAAATAAAAATATATCTTCTGCTCATTTTAAAATCACAAGAGAAGTTTATGCTATGTATAAGTATTTGAAAAAATATTTTAATATCTCAATATCCTTGCTGCATAATCTTTTGAGATAATGGGTTTATCAATAAGAATATCTATATCTTGTAAAACCTTTCTAGTGAAAGAAATTCATGATCAAGTAATATTAAAATAGATGTAACTTAGGTTCTAAATTAGATAGAAGCTACATTCAAACATAAATCTTAAGATAAAAAATTGATTTGTAATATGAAACCAAAAACAGGAAAACCATATCTTGACCAAAAATTATGTTTTATAGAAGCACTGTCACTTTAATTCATATAACTACTTCTGTTCTCGAGTAGCAATTTGTTAACTCAGGATATAAACTTCTCTTTCGAAAATGGTTAAAAATTATGAGATCCATTTCCCTAATTCTCATTGTACATAAAACTTAAAATTATGATTTGAGGCTATTCCTGGAGTATTGATACTTCTAAGACCCTTTGTGCAGAATAATAGGGGGGTACTACACAATTTATTTGAAACTGAGATTTAAATCTTTTGCGGTATAAAATTTAAAAGAGCAATACACCAGGTCAGGATTTGATCTTTGTTCTTGAAAGTGGTTCAAAATTAAGAAGTCCTTTGCCAATTGTTCTCATTCTGTCATATTACAATTGTACTATAGTAATTGCAATATGGCAGTATTTCCTTATTTTTAAGAATGAATGTAACTATCAACTTTTTTTCATCAAAACAGCTGCGTCTAAGAACATCATTATAACTAAATTTTTAAAAAGAAATACATTTCACTTCAGTTCTATACATTGTTCTACAAAAATCTTTGCAGGAATATATACACTTTTATCGGATTACAGAAAATCGAACGAACAGGTTAAAGTAATATATAAAAGTAAATGATTCAGCCTATTCTGATTGCAAATGTTGGTTTTTCTGTTGTTTTCAAAGTGGGAAGATTAATAAAATACTCCGTGATTTATAACAAATCCATATATAAATAAATTTACAAATTATTTCAATTGAAACATTATACCATAATCAAAAATGAAAAACATCAAATTTTATATCATTTTCAATTATCTTTAAAAATATTTTACTAACAGCACATCATCAAAAAATATTAAAATATGAACGCAATATTTGTGTCTATATTAGTAAATTTTTTTTGTGGTATTTGTACAAAAAGGGCAAATGTAACATGCTTTAAAATATAAAATATTTTAGTAAATAATTCTTAAATGTAGCATTGTTTTCATATTAATTCAATGAAGTCTGTATTTCATTTTTTATGATTACAATTGACAAAAAAATTTCTTCTGTTGTTTAATTAAAATGTTCAACATCGTTCTAATATAAAATCAATAAGTGTCATGTTTGTTGTCTAGGCAATTTTGAAAAGAAATATTATGTAAAAACTTTACTTTCATCCGTTTCTATATTTTTCTATTTAAGTATATATATACAGTCAAAAATAATTATACATTTAATACTATGTTAAACATACTATCATTTTAATAATTTGAACACACACAAAGCATAGTTAATGTACTCAAACTTTTTTTTATTATAACTCAAGCAATATTAGATATAAATATAATAAAATTTTATATCAAACATTCGAACGAAAAAGAAACAACAAGATATTTAAATTCTGGAAGTCATTACGAATGTGACTTATTTTCTATCAAATGATTTCGTTGCCAAAACTGTTGGTTTTAATTCTTTACGGATTCTTTAATCTTACATGCCATAATACATTGCATTGAAATTTAACGGTGTATTTTCATTTGTCCGACGGCTGGACAATAGGGATGGAACTGACAACAATGACAAATAGGAAACTATTCTGTTTAGTCTTTTTGAAACTAATATTTCGATTCTATTTTTTTCTGCTTTCCTAGAGTTCATTGCGCTTTTGCCTCAAAATAAAAATAAGGATTAATTCTCCGAGAGATATTTATTTGATTTTTTTGGGGCTTGTTTTATTTCCAAGTATAGAACTATTCTTAAGGATTTTTCTTCTCATACAGATATTTTTACAACGCATTTTAATAACAATAAAGGTGTTATTATTATTAATATTAATATATAGTATATATTTTACACGATATGTGTTTGTATAAGAATGTTGTATTGTAATTTATAACTATAATGAAAGAAGCGAGACTATATTTTTCCATTTAGATTAAATTTCCGAAATGAAATTCTTTTAAATTAAATAGTTTTTAAATGTAATAATTGTGTATGGTCTTACTCAATTATATACATTTTTTGCGAACGCAATTTTTTTAACAATAATATATGCAATACTGTATCCGAGCATTTAGGAAAGCAGGAATGCCACAGGCAAATACATTTTTAATTTTTTGTTAAACTTTAACACAAAGACATTAATTCGCCTATCTCTTTTAAAATGAAATTAAATCTATTTTTTTCAATTTAAGCTGAGGGAATTTTACAAGCCTGCTTGAAAACTTATATAACATTTTTTGTGATTTTTTTGTTCTCTTTGACGATAAATGAAATGGTTTTTTGAAAGCAATGTATTTAAAAGCACTTAATATAAAATACGTAGGATTTGCATTTTATCATATTCATTTAAATTCAGTGTATGGTAACTTTCTATACGTTAAAATAGAAATTCTTGCTCGTGCTTATTTTAATATTTAAAGTTCACTAAACTCTAACACCCAGCATATTAACCTTTTGAAGACGGCGGGTTTTGTGAGGAAAAGGCCCTTAAAGACGGCGCCTTAGGCGATGTTTACTTCCCCCTTTTTTTATCGCTGATTGATGGCACCATACATAGGCGTACAAAAGAAGCAGGGTAGTAGCTGGGGATGGGGATGTTCGTGGCTTAGAAAGTCCCTAAATACAAAGAGTCTCCCTTTCTTAGGGAAACATATTTTCTTGGAGAACTCAATGTAGTAATTTCAATTTCAGTTCAAAAAATTTGAGAAATTTATTTATTTTATTTTTTTAAAAAAGAAATTATTTCCTAACAATTTAAGCTGCTTTTCACCTAGATTTCCTCATCAATATTATAAAGAGTATTGAGAGAAATAGCACAAAACAATGATGATAATTTAAAGTATTGCATAAAAAAATGTAAACAAAGATACATTTCATTGTAGACAAAGGTACACACAATAAACTAAACCAAATTTAATTGATATTATTCAAGTAAAATTTATTTATATTTTGATTTCCAGTAAATTCATTAAAATAGATATAAAATATTTTAAATTTATTTTTAATTCCTTTAAATGCAGGAATTTGATACACACCTGGTGTTAAAACTTAAAATAATCAAATTAGAAATAAGAAGTAAATAATATGATATTTCAAAAATTGCACGTAATTATAATCAGTAATACAAAATAAAATAAAAAGCAAAATTGCTGATCCTGTCTCTTGATGTTATAATGTAAAATTCAGACATTCTCAAATCGATAATGAAGTAAGTTTAAAAGCTCTTATAAGTATTCACAGCATTTGTATAACAATAGACATATCATCATAAAAAAAATTATGCTCTTTTGGAAACTTCATTATTACTTAATTTATAATTGTTTTTCTCTTTTAGAACATGCCAGAGAAATCTTAAAAATATAAACACTCTTAAGAATTTTCTTATATATCTTCCATGAAGGAATGATACATTTGATGTATAATTGTCATTTTTTATTGTTCCATAATTCATTATACTGTGATACATTAATATTCATAATATTGAATGAATCCTAAAATTAAGTCTAAATTTTATTAACAAGCATTTTTCAAAAATGAAAACTTTATTTTTCTTTGATCTAATTCTTTCTATATATGCTGAAAATTATGATAAAATATTCACTATGGCAAATAAATTAGATGAATAAAAAGCAAAACCATTAAAAAAAAAGGTGTTTCGCATTATGCTCTAAAATGTGAGTATCCTAAGGCTATAAATGTTGGCCTTTGTTAAATAGTGCCGCATTGTAGTTTACACATGTTTTGACGGTTAGGTCAAACAAAAGGTGACGATTAGGTGTTCCAAAGTGTAGCAGAGCTGATACGCATTAAATCAAAATCCTTACGTTGCCGCGGTGTGGAAATTAGAAGTGGACGCTCTAGCTCGGCTATCGTTCTCGTTACTTGTTAAAATTACGCGGTCCGTCTTATTACTTCGTCCCTTATGTTACTTGTAAATGAAATATTAATAATTAATCAGTTTACCTACGTGTTCCTAAAAATAAATTCTTTAAATGCACATAAGAAATTTAAAATTATATTTTTTCCAATAGTAATAAATGTTTCAATTAGTAAAAAAGAGGAAATGCTTTGAATTTTTAGAATACTTCTAGTAAAACGCAAACAATAAGCTGATATCGAAGACAAAATATTATGACTGCAAACATTTTTAAGTTGCCGAGGAGCTTCACGTATCTCGGTAATCTTGTTTATATAAAAGGAATATATGATTCTTATTTGTACTTAATTGTTTCTTTTGCAAGTAATGACAACATACTGGAGCTTCTTACCTTTTTTCCACTTTTCGTACAAAAAGTTATATTCTTAACCTTTGGATAATCCTTACTTTTTATTTAAAATTTCAAAAGAATTGCATAATATTGTTTTAATTCTAAGATTACTGCTCTGATTTTTGTGCGATAATAAACTGATTTTTGTGTGTGATTTTGTGCATATGATAGAGCCAAAGCCAATACATTCCTACGAAGCCAACTCTTTCGATCAACATTCAAAATAGTTACAAAAACCTTTCCTTCTCAACGCACAGACTCCTCAATCGGTTTAGAAAAAACTGACAACAATTTTTCTTTACTTTCTTCAAAACGAAGGAAAACTTTAGCTTCAAATATCGTTTTTTCCCTCCCCCCCACTTCGTCTGGACAGTCCCCTAAGTGACTGGGTCCTTTTTACATTATCTCTCAAAATCTAACACAATATCAGTTCTCTGAACGGTTTTTTTCAGTTTCCCGATAACGTTCGAAAAGTAGAAGGCCTTCTTTTAAGTTGGTTGGCATAGTTTCTATTTATCCTATGTCCGACAATGTAACAGAAAAGGAAATCACTTTCTAAAGCTTTATTACGGCAATAAGAGGAAGAACCACGGAAGAATAGTTTTCCGGCTACATGAATGCAACCTTGAAGATTTACAAGAAGGCAGATGTGCATTTCTAGGTTTTATTACACCATAAAGGCATATGATAATCAATAATGACCAAAACCTGAAAGAATCAACAATAATCAAGAGGGAGAAGCATTCTTTGTCGATATGAAAGCTTTTACAACTTGTTTTTCATGCTCATTTACAAGAGCCATTTGATTCTCTATTCAGAGTTTCAAACGTTCGGGTGCCTTAGAACGCACCCGAACATTCCTTTCTTTGTACTATCGTACATAAAAAGTGTGACTCATGAATAAATAGGCGAGAAAAAAAAAAGAAAACGAACACATTTTTTTTATTTCAATGTAACTATCTGTTAGATTCTGATTATATTTATTTTTCAAATATATTTTAGAGTATTTTGCAAATTTTATCGTAATTATTATTATAAAAGAAACTTATTATATTTTTTTTTTAAAAAAAAACTTCTTTTAAGTTTCGAAAAGTCAGGAAATCTAACACTGTAGAACTTTTAAAGTATAATATATAACAAAAGCAAAAATTTTATTCTTGCTTCTAAGGTTTTTGTATAAATCGGGGAATTTTTCTTATCCTAAAGAATTTGTAATATTCGTCTCCTACAAATTTGAAAGAAAAAATATCGGAATTAATAGTTTTTGTTTCGAAGACTCAACTTTTATACATCAATTGTCATAATAAAAAATGTCGGAATTAGTTTCTTGCTTTTATAAATTCGAAAGATTACAATGTACAGTTTTAAAAATCTATAACAAATATTTCTGTAATTTTTTTTGTTGCAAATATTTTTTTCTTTTTTTGTTGTTTATACAAGATATAAAAAAAAAGTTTTTTTTTTTTGATGTTTCGATATAAAATTCTTAAAAACTGTTTTTCAATAAGCATAATTTAAGATAACAATAAAAATACGCTTCTGTACAGCAATACATTGTGTAATTATGCACAAATTTTCATCAAAAACAGAATGCAAAAATTGCTTCAAATTCTCCACAAATATATTTTAAGTAGTTTTACAGGTATAAAAGTTAATAAAAATGTAGAACTGAGGTATTTTTAAATCTGCAAAATGCATAGCAATACGTGTATTAGTAAAAAAAACATTCATTATGAAAATATGTAATTATATTATTTAGTATGAAAAAAATAAAATAAAAATCATAAAAAAAAATCACCACTTAAAGTTATAACACTTTTTTGAATAAACTTTGGAAATAAAATTTTTATGTAACATATATTTCTTAGTAATATTCATATATATTATTATTTGAATAATAAAGTAATGTGGAACTCTTTAATAATAAAGTGGAACAAGAAATTAAAAATTTATTTCCAAATATTTAAATATTGTTTAAGTTCAACATATTAATCCAATAATTTCATTACAGCGGCTCCTTTTATCACATTATTTCCTGTAAAAGGTAAAATTGTCGCTTTATGGGTTATTTGTGGGTCGTTCCAGATTATTTTATTTTGTTCTTCGGAGACAACCTCATCTTCAGTCTCTGGACTCAAATTTAAAGATTGATCTAAATCATCTTCCTCATTTTCTAACTCACAATCAGAATCAGAATCATCAAAAATTTCGTCTCTAAATCAGCTAAAATATTCTGAATCTCTTTCGTGGTAAGTTCTCTTTTACGTTTAGGCATTTTTTTTTAAAAAAATCAAATTAATTTAAAATGAAATGATTAAGTAATCGAGATGACAAAATCACTTACAAAAATAACTATGCACTCACCGTTAGTGAGAATTTGAGTATGAAGGAAAAAAGAGGGATTTTTAGGTAAGGGTGAAAGAGGAAACTCTACCCCCCTCCCTTCTGAATACAAAAGAAACCGGTCAAGCAGATGATGTTCCGAGGCTATAATAGGCCTCATGCTGATTCGAAAGCTGTTTACAGGGGAAAGCACGGCTTGGCCGCTACATCGGTCAGCGCCGGCTTTTAAGTGTATATACCTTTTGGCCTGTAGATCGGCCAGCCGCCCTCAAAAGGTTAAAATATGTTTTTTTATTAGTGAACCTAAAACAACAATTATTGTAAGAAATTCAATTGAAATGCTACAAAAATCATGTATTTTAAAAATAATATAATTTGGTCGTGGAGAACAATTGATTTATTTAGATTGTAACGGATTGTGAACTTTATTAATATTAAGCTATTAAGTTTTCGTTAATATTAATTGTGCTCTTTATTAATATAATTGACGCAATACTAATCAGCAAATACATTTAAATAATCTTTTCAGACTTATATTAAGTTATATCAAAATGAACTAACAATGTGAACTTTTATTTAATCGCAATCACATTACTAATTAATGTAGAATCTTGATTATCTTAATAACTACAAGCAGTAATCTTGGATTACTTATCCTATTCCCGAGAAATTTTAGTAATGGGGTGCGAGCCCGCTATATACGTTTAAAATACTCACCTCATAGTTGCTTTCTTCAATATATTTATCCTTTTACTCTTGCTAACTCTTCTATTTCCTATATTTTATTCACAACATTTCTTCTCATACTGGATGCTTCTAATTTCATGTGGAAAATATCTAAAGTAGTAATTTTCGCATGAGATGAACAGGCGGAGAGCAAGCGGTTAACCGCAAGATGGCGCTGTAATGGAAAGCATAAATAGCGAGTTTTCTTACACATCGTGGATTTCTAGGGTGCAAGCCTAAAATACAAATAAGATGAGTGTTTCTATGCATTTTCATTTTTTTACTTCCTTTGGAAATCTAGTAATGCTTCCATTAATGGTTTTCAACAATGTTCAATGCTTATATATGTCACTACAGATCTATTCATTTAAATTAAATTTTCCTTTCAAAGTCCATGTAATAAGTGTGCAATTATTTTTTCAGTATAAATTTCTCCCTAAATTTAAATAGCTGTTTATATTCAACCTTCGTATAAATGAATATTATTTTGAGAAATTATTAAAAAATTCATGAAAAAACATATTAACTTTTTTACAAACAACAGAATTCTTTGTTTGCAATATTTTGCAATGCACTGGTTTCTCTTAAATAATTTTTGGGATTTTTTCTACTTCTAATTGCATAAAATAAAATATCTTCGCAAAAAATAATTTCCAATTGTGTTAAAATTAAGAAGTGTAATAAATGTATTTGAGGAAATTTTTTTATAAGTGAAGTAGAAATGAATAATAGTGTTACTAAATTATAGATGATAAATATTGTTAAGTTATTTTGCAACGAATATCAATAGCAGACAGACAATGAAAAAAGTTCCTTTGCTTAATAAATTTACATAGGAAAACGGATTTCCCACTCGAACCCTCAAACCAGTGATGTCAATCAATCAAACTCGAACAAGTTGTTAAGTAGGAACTTTGAGTGTTATTACAAATTGTTATTTGGATGCCACCATGGGAATAAGCAGACTTTGAAAGAGAGTATACTTCAAGGGTATTCATGATGTGTAGAATATTAATAAACTGAGTTACTTCTTATCTATGATCTCTTCATTTAAATGTAAACTTATTGACTCTTTATTTAAGCTTGACAATGACCGCTAAAGTAAATGAAAGAGATGCAGTACAATACAAACTTCTCAAGAAGTTGAGAAGTTCTCCCCAGAACCCCTTCCACTTTTTCACTACGTTTCGAGGCTGTGCAAACAACTTGTACCTTCTCACTTTTCAATGAGGTGGCATGTTAAAGCAACTAATTTATGCATACACGGATGTATGCAAGTTTAGAGTGTGAGCGCACCTCTGGGTTTGTATTTATACCCGTACAGCTTTCAGAAGAAGGAAAAGGAGTATTTTCCATATGATCCCACGAATATCTCCACGCGTTGTCTAATGTGAATTTTCTTCCAAGACCTGTACGGAAGATAAAAGCTATAAATAGTTGCAAACACAGAAAATATGTGCAAAGAACTTCATTCGACCCAGCTTTGATCTACTTTGGTGTTAAGTCTTTTAAATAATCACCATAATTAAATTTTAATTAATCACCGCTCGAATCTCACATTTTCCCATTTTTCTAAACTAGCACAAGTTTCTTACTTTCCTCGACTATAAAAATGAAACTAATTGATTGAATTAACTGAGACTTAGACAGCTGTCTAAGGAGAGATGGTGCTTACTAAAAGCAAAACCATTTTGGATGTTACGAGTGTCATCTCTTAGATTTTCTTTTGACTAAATGAATGACCATCATATTCATTTAAAAAAAATAGTAATTCAACATTCAACATTCGTCACGTATAGTTGGTCATTCATTTTTTGATGGATGCTCGTGAAGTGACACTGCATAAATTCATTGAAAGAAGTAAATTATTATATCAGCATACTTTTTTTTTTAAAAAAAAAAATAGAAATTTGAATTTTATGAAACTTATAAAGTATCATAAATGCATAATAGGATTTGACGGAATTTTTCATCAAACAGATAAATAATCTGCGGTTCTCTCTGAACCCATTCTTTTCAGAATATTGAATAATTTTTATAATAGATAAACAATTAGTCAAAGTAAACTTAAGACTCAAACGCTAGCTGATATTCCAGTTTTAATGCTAGAAAGGTCATATATATATATATATATATATATATATATATATATATATATATATACTTCATGAAAATGCATGATGTGAAATCAAAAAAAATATTTGCTTTTCAAACTCTATATAATCTTAAGTGACTAAGAAATTAGTTAAAAAATAGGAAAATTAAGTATTCCATTCATATTACTCCTGGATAGCGAATGAGCATTCAACATTTCAGAAGTAATATTTCTCATTAACTTTTTTTTATCAGTTGTAACTGTCATTCTAATATTGAGAGTCAAAGTTACGGAATATTTTATGTACTTTTAGGTATGCAACTAGAGAAGTATATTTTAAGCAAAATTATCATAATTTAACTGCATCGCTTTATCTTTGATCTTATTCAATTTACATATGGAATCTTACAATACAAATTTGTATAAATACGGATGTAATATATAAATGGAAAATCTGAATATACTTCGTAAATAGAACAAAGAAAAACTATTGTGCTTTCGACATTAAGAAGATCAAATTGAAATTCCATTAAACAATGAAAATGTTTTGCAGCGCTGAAACATTATCTTTTATTCGATGACGTCAAATGACATGTAGCACATTTCTTCTATTTCTTCTCGAAATTTCTAACTTCAATTGAAAAGATGGAAACATACAAAAAGGCTAAGATTAAGCCCCAAGAAGAATCTATATTCGCGTTTAATTACAAAGAGTCTACTTTCATTAAAATCCAGACACTATTGCAACGAAGCTATAAAGTATTTTAGAAGAACTATATACTTGAGTATATGTACTCACTATTCGCTCAGTTAATCTTTTGAGATTTGTAGAAACTCATTTCATGAAATCTGGATACATGATTTCTGATTAAAATAGTTTTTTGAGTAACTTCTGGATATTCTGAAGAGATTATTTAAATTAGATATAAGCTAACCACACGCATTAATTGTTTCTAATTTTGTATTAAAATACATCGATTCTAGGAAATTGTCGTAGCATGAAAAGCGGTTATATTTATTTATACAAAAAAATTTTTTTCAGAAGTAAAATAATATATAAGTAGGTATAATATAAAAGATAAGAATTAGGTTACTGAATTAAAAAATAATAGCTTATACTTTATAACAATAATTATTTAGAAACAGTAAAGCAATACAATTTTGTTTTCGATTTTTAAGGAGACAGTACATCTTTAAAATACAATCTTTGCTCGATATATATATATATATATATATGTGTGTGTGTGTGTGTGTGTGTGTGTGATTTCACATTAGAAATCAATATTTTATCTTTAAAAATCTCTTTAATATTGTTTCAATCTTATTTAAAAACTGAGATACAGCTGTTTTAATATTACTTGATCGTGCATTTCTCTGAACACAAAGACTCTAAAACACGACATTTGTTTCAGAATTGCAAAACACAATATCCCAAAATGTTAAGTTTTTACTTTTGGATTAGCATGTTTTGCAGTCAGTTAGCATGTTTTTCTTAATTATTTCCCTACATTTGCGTAAATTTTCCTTTCAACAGTAAAAAATATACATTTATTAAATTTTTTTGAGTGTTTTTCTTATTTTGAAGCCTTATAGGATCATAAAACATGCTTTTGTTGACAAAATCTATGTTAATCAAAAAATTTCTCCGAAGATGAACAGTTACCTTAAATTTGTGTTAGGAACATGTATTTAGAGTGAATGAGTGACATATTTTAAAAGTGAAGAACAATTATATTTAGATAGTCATTCAATTAATATCAAGCAATTATTTAAGACCACACTAAACTGATATAGATTTTATGTGGCTTTTGATTAAAATAATTTTTGTGCAAGTTTTGGCAACGCTTAAGATAATCTTGAATTAATGATATCAATAATAAGAGGACAATTCATTACTGATTTTAAATTAAAATATTTCAGTTTTTAAATACAGTCTTTTCAACTCTTGTGGGGCCACAGTAGCCTAATGGTGATGGTTTCGGACTTGTGGCCGACGGTTTTCGTTCAGTCACGGGTTCGATTCTTGGCTGCCAAAGATTCGCCGTGTACCCGGGGCTAATGCACGTTAAATCTGTCGGGGACCAAAGTCCTCCCGGTGGCGTGGTATGGATGTTAGGAAAGGGGGGTACCAGCTCAGGTATCGTCCTCGTCACTTGACCGTGGTTCAAAATTACGAGGTCCATCACCCAAAGCCCTCGTGTTGCTTCTAATGCGACATTAATAAAAACTAAACTAAAATCAACTGATGTGGTGACATTAATTTATTTAATGAAATTGATTATGTAGTGCAAAACACAAAGTATGATTTTCATGTCATGAGTCTAAAAAAAATAAATTTTTATTGACAGATAATAATTTATATCTTGAAAAATAAATTTTAAAGAAATTGTGTGACGGTAATATTTTTTTACAGAATTTTATTTACAAAACATATGGAGATTTTTTACAAAATAAATGGAAGAAAAAAATAACATTTTTAATCGGAGAATACAATTATTATTAAATATCGATTTACCCTTAGATTTACTAAACCCTTAGATTTACTAAATTAAAATATTATTTTCTTTACATAGCTGAGATTCTTTACAACTCCTAAGAGCTCCTTGCACGTCCTTGTAATTAGTAATACGCCTAATCACATGAGCAACTTGTTTTCGATTTCAATAGAAACACTTCTCTTCTAAGAAACATTGTACTAATATTGCCTTTGAAATTTAACAAAAAATAATAAATGATGCATTGTAGGAGGTTATAAGCTAATAACAAACTTATAGAGGATAATAAAGCGTTTTATTGATGTTTCATTAAAAGCGGAAATGAAAGAAACTTTTCATCAGGGTCTCAAGTTATAGATATAATATTCTGGGTTCAAAATGCTGAGCATTTGAGTGAAGATAAATAGTTTATTTACAGTGATTAATATGCAGACAAAAAATGCAGTTAATTAAAATAAAATGGGCAATATTAACAACACTAATATGCGAAGAGAGTTCATTGTAAGTGCTCCGTGCAATTATTCAGCAAAAGTCTTGAAAATTGTAGTTTCAATATATGACTCGAGACATGTGACGCGTCTTGTGTCCGTTCCAACTGTGTAACGACGTCATCTCTCGCTAAGACGTTTCACTTCCCCAAGCGGAATGTCGCTCCGCCAGTAGCAACGCTCCCTGGTGGTGAGGTAGGTCCCATTTTATGGCCACGTTCTGAGCGATGAGTCAATTTCCAGACCTACAACTGGCTTTCCTGAACTTACTCTCGTCTTCGACAGGAATCTGTGTATCTGGATTTACCAGAAAAAAGAACAAAAAGAAAGCAAAAAAAAATTATTTAAAAATGTAGTTTACAGGTTATAGCTAAGAAATCCATTGCCTAAATCTTCATATGATCGGTAGGAGTCGTTCGCTATGTTGCGCCAGGGTTTCCTGTCTAATTCTTTAAAATAGATTAAAATATAATTGGTCCTATCTCCTATGTTATTAAGTTGAATTTCCCATTTGATTTCTTCAAGAACATTTTTATGTATGGACGCTTCTTTGAGAGACATAAAGAAATGATGGAAATTTTCTTCTCTGGATATAATGGGAATCATTATTATTTTCATAGATTTAATTAAATCCTCTAAGCTATGAGATGATCACTCGACATGAACTTTGGCCGATATATGTAAAGAATCATTTGAACTTCATTGTTTTATTTTTGCAATTTCTTTGTCTAACTTTAAGGATGTAACTTCTCGCAGCCTTTTTCCTATCTCCGATTTTAAAAATAACCAATTTTATCGAACACTTTTAAAAAAATTGATTGGTTGTAGAGTTATCAATTTTTTCGCGTTCATTCATTATATAGTTGTTATTTAATGAGACCTTTTATTGAAATTTCAATTAATTTTTTTAAAAAAAAAATTATTATGAGGAGTAACATTTGAAAAGTTAAAAAACAAAGAAACTTTGTGTACATTTCAACCTCTAAAATATTTTTGAAAAACCTTTTTGAGAAAATCGCTTGATAAAATATGCCTTTATCTACTAGTAATACATGAACCAAGTTTCAAAGCCATAAGATAAGTAGGATTTTTAAAAATGTTCCTTTTGTATTGAAATTTACACTTTTGAGAAAATGCAATTTAAAGTACAAACTCATCATTTACTTATGAATACCAACACTATAGTTTGAATTGTTTGGATCATTTGCTAGATCATCTTCTTTTCTACATTTTAATAGTCTTTTTTTAATTCTAACTTTCTTGGTTTTATGTAAAACTGCCTTTTCTGCTTTCCTTATGTGAATACGATCTGTATCTTGTAATGTTATACATGCATAAAACTCAGATTGAACATTTAATAGGTTTAAAACCTTTAATTTTGTAAGGAATTCTTCCTTAAATAGTGATATTGCTTCATACACTCCAGTTTTTAAAGTTCCTAATTTTACACATATATTGTTAGGGATTATGGACCAAATGATGCTATTTAAACTTTCATTAAATTTTGAGTTTCCCATGTAGGCATCTAGAGAGTAGTTCAAGTCTTGACAGAACCCAAAATATTTTTTTAATACAATTTATAACAGCAACAAGTCAATTATGTTTTTGTTTATAATGTTCATCATTAATTATGGCCCTTTTATATCCACACTATGAGTCGTCACCAGTGGGACAAAGACCGAGGTACTGAGTATATCACAGCTTGTGCAATGACTGTGAGTGATAGAAGATCCAGAGTGCCCCTTCAACTTCCAGTTCTCCACTATTTCCAAAGTAATTTGCGAAATACTTCTCTCTGTATGCATTTTCATTCCTCAAATTGCACGAATATCTGGAAAATACTTTGGCATCAATAACCTTTCCAGTTTCGACACTAACTGTTGTCACGACACCAATTAGTGAAACAAGCCCCCCTTTTGCCAGGCGCTATCATTAGCCACAGATACATTTGCACTTCCATCATTATAAGATATTGCTATAGAAGTTTTTGCGACTTCCTCTATCACATCATTTAATGCATGGGATAACTCATAAAAGTGCTTAGTTATGGCAGGTAAATTCATCACTCCGCAAAACCCTTTCACAGCAGCATATCCTTTGCCAATTTATCTCATGGCATATGAAAGTCTCGTATTAATTTCATGCACATTAGTATATCCTTCATAAGTTAAAGCCTGAATGACTCTAGTATTAAGGACTGGTTGTTCGAAACTACAACTGTCACAACATATAAATAGTTCTGTAGCCAAACCTTGGATTTGACGACCAAAAGTAATATGGATACTATGTTTTTTGCATTTTATGCATAATACACATAATGTGCCTCTGAGCGATTGAAGATCGAAAATGTGCCTTCAACTTCTATTCCTCTTCTATTTCCAAAGTAATTTACGAAACACTTATCTCTGTGTGTATTTCCATTCCACAAATTCCACGAACATCTGGAAAATACTTCAGCATCAATAACCTTTCCAGTTTCGACTCTAACTGTTGTCACGGCACCAATCAGCGAAACATGCGCCCTTTTTTGTCAGGTGCCCTCAATAGCGACGGTACATTTGAACTTCCATCATTATAAGATATTTCTTTAGTAGCTATTGCCATAGAAGCTTTTGCGACTTCCTCTGTAGCATCATTTAAAGCGGGGGTTAACTTATAAATGGGCTAAGTTGGGGAAGGTAAATCCTCAAAATACTTTCGCAGCATTATACCTTTTGCCAATTTTCTCGTACCATATGAAAGTCTCGTATTAACTAAATACACATTAGTTTCTCTTTCATTAGCTAAAGTCTGAGGGACTGTAGTATTAAGAACTGGCTGCTCGAAACCACAACTGTCACGTTATATAAATAAATCTGTGACCAACCCTTGGATTTGAAGAGCAAAATTAATATGGATTCATTGGGTTTTGCATTTTATGCATAACACACATAATACATAACACACATTTTATGCATAACATACAGAAAACAGATAAATGTCAATTATTTCATTAAATGTATCAGAAGAATTCAAAAAAGCTTCATACTCACTAGCATACTTACCTAACTTCGACTTCGATGCTAATTTCGTGATTTTAAATAAATTGGCTCTTCTGAAGCTTCTATAACTTTAGAAGAATTTTTATTTGATAAACAAGCTTCTCTTCCATAATTTCTTTTCTTAAGCGTTCAAACATTAACCCGAGACATAATGGAAAATATAGTTCAAAAAAGTTATTGAAAAAAACAGATTGTCTATATTTGGCGAGTCTAAAATAGCACGTTGCATACGATAACAAACGCAGGAATGTAAACAAACTTTTTGAAATTACTTTCATTTCAAATCTTTCCTCAACAAGTTGCTGATCGAAATAAATTGTTTTCATGAATTTAAAATAATTTGATTTCGTTGGAAAGCAGCAGATATATATCATGTTTCGGTTTTCAAAGGGGGTGTGGCAATCAGCTGTTTTGGGTCTTGACACGTGTAAACAACATTTTAAAAAATATTTAAAATACTTCTAATTTACCTAGAACAAAAATTTAAATTGCATTGGACGCAGAAATATTTGATGTTTCTTTTTTAAAAAAAACTTGAAATATTGATTTTTTGACCGATTTGCCTGAACCGATTGCCCCCTTAACAATTTTAATTTTTGAATTTGTGTCTTAGCTTGTTCTGAGGCGGTTCGTTCTTTAATTTTGTTAACCGATAATTCCCGAACAGATTCATCGTTAAGAGCAGTTAGGGATTTTCTCTCCTCACCATTTATATAATTAAATGTTTTACAAATTCTGGGTCCAATTTAAAACTTTCACTATTTTCGAGAATATTTTTAAATCAACAATTTTTGCATTTTCATGCCATTACTTCGTCCAAATCTTCAGCAACTAGGATAAGATCTTTTCTCGTTGACGTATACATTTTCAAAACTATAAATAAATATTCTCCTACCTGATCACTTGTAGATGATTACAACAATTCCTCCTACACATTCAGACTATCCATGGCTGAAATGAGATGTAAATTTCTTGGTAAGAAGAAATATTCTTGATATAGTTCCTTGATAATAATTCCGAGGTCCCATTGAAAATGATATGTAAGCAACTCTTTTTTTTTTATTTTAATAATCTTAGTTCAAAATAATGAGCATTTGAGTGACGTTGAATAGTTTATTTACAGTGATTACTTTATCAATAAAAAAAATCAGTTAATTAAAATAATGTGGATAATATTTACAACATAATTATGCGAAGATAATTTGTAGTAAGTGCTCCGTTTAGTTATGCGGCGAAAGTCCTGAAAATGATTGTTCCACTAATTTTGCTATACTTGCGACACGCCTTCTGATCTTTCCAGCTCTGTGATAAATCCTCCGGAACAAAGACGTTTCCTTTCCTCTAACGCAATGTAACTCCTCAAGTAGCAGTGCTCCCTGGTGGAGAGGTATGTTCCATTCCATAGCTCCGTTCTGAGGGATGAGTCATATTCCGTGCGTATGTCCATTTATGTGTGCGTGTATGTGTGAAGGATTTCTCTTAAACTTAACTAATTTCTTGATTTATTTCATATTTTAAAGACTTTAGTAAATCGCTTATCCTTATATTTTGTGATCCCATTCCATTTAATCATTTAATTTATGCAATCACACGATTTATAAAAATGCTTAGATTAGTATTTATCATTTTCTGAACGAATAATGGATGTTCCCTACCAGACTCTTAGACTCCAGCTAAAATACCTAAGGATTCCGTAATCTATTTCCAAGCGATGTGTATAATCTTAATTTAAGTAGGTCCCTTCGTTCTTAATTATCAAAGTAGGTGGATGTGTTTCGTCCACTCTTACAGACGCTTCTGCTTACCACTAGTATAACATTAATGTATACATAATTGATCAATATAACACACACACACATATATATATATAGTTACGAAAACACGCACACACACATATATATATATATATATATATAATTACGAAAATTACCCTCTATAATCTCGTGTAGATGTAACTAATAAAAACTGTCCAACATGGAGGATGTAGCAAAATGATATTTTACTTAGAATTATTAAAAAAATAATACGAACACTGGTTGCAAAATTTGGGCTCAGTAACAGTACAAACCGGAAACACAGAATTTGTACAGATCAACTACACAAAAGAAACAAAAACAGAACTGGTAATAACAATCACAGCCATTTTAATTAAAGTTTAGATCACCAGTTTGCAAGATCGAACTATGGATAAATTTTAAAAGTAGCTTCTGGATATCCCACTGTAGACACAGGCCACTTCATGGCAAATTAAATCATTTAATTCCAATAGTTTCTGTCGATTAATTCCCCACAGATTTGATTTGGATTTGCATCCCTCGGTACTTATTGCTGTTTCGATCAAGTATGACGTCACAGAGAAAATTCTGAAACAAATCCATAACTTTTTTTCCAATTGAGATTTCGAAAATATTCTTGCATTTTCGAAAACCTTTGTTTTGTCTCCAAAAGCTCCGAGTTTCTCGACAAGTCACCAAAAAGGCTCCCAAATTCCTCCTGAAATAATTCTAATCTCACATTTGGTTGATACTTATCAATGACTAAATAAATCTTATACACTACATGATGAAAAAAAAAAAGCGCTGTGGGGAATAAATACTGCAAATACTTTTTAGCTGAGTAGCTCAGCGATTTTCCTTGTTGCCTCTACTAATATATATATATTTTTAATAATGCTGAAGTATTGCACAATTGAACATTTCAGTAACACGTATGTGTGAAGAGTTTGTTCACAGAAAATATTTTCGCGTTTAAAAGGAGTGAAAATACTGTCATGAAGGAATCAAAGAATACGACTAAAATATTACTGAAACTACTCGAATTCGGTTGAGAATGGTCCAATGTATTACTGCACCTTAAATAATAGAGGAGATCCCTCAAACTTTTGGAATACACGTGATTGGAAAACGGTTCTTAGGATAGAAAATATCTTAATCTACTGGTGAAGAAAAATTACAAAATTTCAGCTGGCACTAAATTAAACGTTTAACAATGATTATATTGCATGACAACACACACATTGCGACTACTACTTAAAGAAATCGAGCTTATCAGATGTAGAGATCCACAATAAAACCCTCGCTTCGGTGTTTGATTGAGAAAAAGAGCTCCATTTGGGTTTTAGAGCATAAATATTCAATTGTTAGCTGTAGAGAAATGTCATGTGGTCTTATGAGTCAAGATTTAGTCCATTCCAAAACGGTAAATACATCAAAGTAAGAAAGAACCCATATTAAATGATGGATTCTTCATGTATATCGTCCACCTGTGTAGGTAAATGGAAGCAGCAGTATAATCTGAGTTTGCTTCATTTGTTCTAGTGTGACATTAGCAATATTATACGACAGTAAAATGAAGCGTTGGGTTACTTAAACATGCTTAGTGACCAGGTCATTTCATCAATCGATTTTTTTCCATTCTCAATGACACTGACATATTCCAGGATGACAATAGTTTGGTTCATTGATTACAAGTTATTCAGAATTGGCTCTAAGAACTTGAATAATTATTCATAAATCGGGCCACCATGAGGGCTGGATCTAAAATCATTCAAAATACTTAGGGATATACCGGAACAAAGGTTATGGCATGTTTCGTCTCTTCCATCGATAGTTTAGTATCTCGGTGAAATCCTGTGTCAAATCTGGATGACAATAAGAGCTAAAGCCGTATAGATTTTACTAAAACTATGTCATGTAGAATGCGAGCTGTAATCCGTACCTATGGTGGTCCAAACAAGTATTCAAGTAAGAGACTCCTTTTGGTCATGTAGTATATATGATCATACCTTATAAATTAGGAGTCTCTTTAGTAATAATTTTAATTTTTAACTCATGCAATGTGATACATAATTAATGCCTATCAAAATTGCTTTGACTAACTAGAAAAAGTAATATTTCTGAAATATCCATGTTTTATATGTATTTTGCTTTTTAGAGTTTTTTATTTTTTATTTTTTGTAAGCTATACCTGATTGAAAATTCCTTTCGGAGTATATTTATTCAATTATGTAAACTTTGTATACTTATATGTGTTTAAAGTAACAATCAACTACTGATGCTATTTTTGGAGAAAAACATAGATTATATTATTGTAATTTTTATTGTTTTACATTTACAAAAGGATGCAATAAAATTCAGTTTAAAATCAATACGCGAATGATGTGAACTTTCTATTTGTTTCCGGGATAAGTCCCAAATCATATTGTAAAACATTTTTTAATGTATCATAGAGCTTACATATTGTACGAAAGAAACTTGCTCGGCTGGAAGTTTATTGTTAGTTCTATTATATAATTTTGTTTAATTTTAATGTCTTATGGCCTCTAATTTTTCAGCACGCCCATGTATTGTAGCCTCCTCAGAACTTCACGTCTTGGTTTAAGTTTCTTCATCGTCAAGTTTGATATATTTCATATAAAATTCTTTCATAGTAAATCAGATTTTGAATTTGATTGTAATAGGGAGCCCTCATTATATTGGAAAAAACCAGAAATATGTGGCAATCATAAATAACCAACAATTTATTTTGTTAAATTTGTTAAGATTATTGAAGAATGAATAAATTTTGGTTTGATATACATTAATTCTAGATAATGCTAGAATTTGGAATTTTCATTATTTTCGTTTCCCAAAGTTAATAATTTTTTTTAGAAATGAAAGGAACTAATCTTCTAGTCGTCTTTTTCAACTTTCCTCTCTAAGCAGTCCATGGGATATAATAGACAAAACTAGAGAAACAGACTACAAGAGAAAGTGATTTATGTTTACATAGAGCTGATGTTATAATTATATTGTTCACTCCCTTTATCATATTACGGGACCACGGTAGCCTACTGGTCAAGGTCGTGGACTCGCAGCCGGCGGTTTTCGTTCAGTCGCGGGTTCGATCCTTGGCCTCCAAAGACCCGCTGTGTAGCCGGGGCTGATGCACGTTAAATCTGTTCGGGGTTCAAAGTCCTCCCGTTGGCGTGGTGTCGATGTTAGGAGAGGGGGTGCCAGCTCAGGTGTCGTCCTCGTCACTTGACCGTGGTTCAAAATTACGAGGTCCATCGCCAATAGCCCTCGTGTTGCTTCTAGTGCGATGTTAATAAAAACTAAACTAATTTTCATATTACGATTTATTATGCAGGAATTTAGAAAATATTTAGTAATAGTAACATCTTTTATCGTATCTCCTCTAGTTATATTTAGTGCCTTCTGCGTCTTCAAAAATAAGCTTAATTTTCTATTCTTCTAAAGTTGAGAGTTGTAAACAATTTTTAGAAATGAGAGCACGAAGGAATTTTCATAGAATATCCACGTGTATGTGTTATCACCATCCAGACATCTACTCGGAAATAAATAAAGATAATATACTTGGTATTTATACTTTACTTACTAGCCTTAATTATAAATGTATATCCATATAATGTATCTATCGGGAGGTATTGAGATTTAGAGTATATCTACTCAAATTGTCTAGATACCAATAGCATTTAATGGTCAATAGAGGCTTTCAACATTATGCTATATGTCTCAAAATTAGAGACATACTCAGAAAATAATTTTGGGAGGGGAGTATTGTCAATACCATGACGGAAGCAGTTTCTTAGCTTAGAATTACCACTTGATAAAAAGTAAATAATATCTTATATCAGTCATATTTCTCCAAATTAAAATTGTTCAATTAATGATATAATTTCATGAAGTTAAAAAAAATTCAAAGAGTAAAAATCATTTAAAAGATAATTAAGATACCATGAAAAGGAAATATACAATTTTGAGGTGTGCTTTTTGAAAGATGCAGCCACCCTTCTCCCCTTCCTCTCATCTGCAAACACTGTGACAAAAGCACTCTTTCAGAGACAGCAATGACTTCTCTATATTTTTCTGAAAAATCGGCTGAGTTAAAATCTTTTTCTTCTCTTCAAGATTAAAAAAAATTATTCATGAGAAGAAAAAAGTTCTTATACTTATAATTAGAATATTTTTAATAGTACAATAAACCAACTATCCTGAAATATTTCAATTTTTCCCAAAAAATTCTTCGGAGGTACTTATGTCCCTTTGCACCGACCCTGAGTATGACACTGTTCAAAATTAAAAATTTATTTACTTAAAATATTAAAAAAATGTATACCGGGGACATCATGTTTAATTCTTGCATTTTTATGTGATTAAAAAATGCTTAAGGGGACTTAGTACCTTTGCACCTTCAAAAGTTCGATTTTTCAAATTTGATTTTAAAAAATAGTACTGAATGTTAGGAGCATTTTAAAACAAACCGCGTCAGAATCCGACAATTATTACGTCCTGTGCAACAAAAAACATAAATGTCTAAAGTTGCTTGTTCTATGTAATGCAATGTAAACAAACCTCTTTTTCTCAGTTTGCTATTTTCACACTTTCCCACAGGATTAAAAAAAATCTTTTGCATGCAGAGCTTTAAAATTTTACATGAGTGTTGTACTTGTACATCTTTATTCTGTGAACCTCAATTTTGTTAATAGGATGATTAGATTTTATTTTATAACACGATACATGAAAAAAAAGTTACTAAATACAAACTTGATAACTTGTTTTTAATTTTTTAATTTTTTTATTGTAAGGTAAATTTAAAATTTGAGGTTTACAGAATAAGGGTATTATTTAGCTTTAATTTGGTATAAGAATTATAGTTATACTGTACATCTTTCAAAAGTTATCTTGTGGGTAACGTGAGGTAAGCTAATTTATTTTTCAAATTTTTGTACGCATATTTCATGTTGTATAAGAAAATATATTAATTTAATAGCAACACTTGACCCAATATTTTAAACTATGCACTTTATTACACAAACTGGCAAAATTTCATACTGAAATGAGCAAAAATTGTTGTTTTATGAAGAATTGAAAAAAGTTTGTCAAAATGTTCTATTTTTGATTTCGTAAGGTACTAAGTCCCCTTAAGATATCTTTTTGTGCTTGTTCATTCAGAAAAGTATAATACATGTATAGTTCCATAAGTAAGCCTCATTTTGGGATCGAAATCTGCTGACACTAAAACCAAGAAAATGCTAAAAACAGCAATAAACTCAGTTAGAAGGCAAAGGGAAAATTTGATGCATAACAAGCATACTAATAACTTGTTTATGAAGTTGAAATCAAGGTAGCGTTCCATATCCCGATCTACTTAAGTCATATTTCCTAATTCATTTTCACTTAATTATAGTCTTTTAATCCCTGGAACACTTCATTATTATGTAAGCCAACACTAATTTCTACTTTAATCTTTTTTTTACTCCAGTTACTTGCTTCTGTGCAGGATTTGGAAAATGTTCTCTAAGTAATTATTTCTGAAATTATACATCAGTATGATAATATTCGCTTTATTATTATTTAATGAATGAACAATATAAATTGCAAAAGCATAACACTACTTATTACAATTGTGGCACTCTGGAATCGCAACTGTAACAAAAGGAACGTGATCATTTATTTTCAATGCAAACTGAGTAAACTAATGAAAATGAATTACACTCACAAGAAATACGTATTTTTGATGACAATGATCAAAAGTGGTTTTTCTTTTGCATATTAACATATTAATAATACACAACGATTGAACAAATTTTGTTTGATGAAGATAATTATCTTGAGAAAAATAACATTTTACTGGCTTTCCTGTATAAAAATATTGAAAAATCTATTATTTTCTAGTTTCTTTGATTGATGCATTCACTAAAAAATAACCATGGTTTTCAGTAAATAGATGTATTTTGTTGATAGATTCTTTTTATTTTTTTCTTATTCTGTCAAATTACTGTGAAAAATCTTTCAATAAAATTTGGATAACTTTGAAAATGAGAATTTGTTCATGAAATTGAAGTAACAAAACATTTCAACAGCTCAGAAAAACTCTTTTAGTATATAACAAGTCACAACGCATATTTATGCTTAAATAATACAAATGTTTCAATAATAAGAGTTATCAGTAATGAAGTTCAAGTGGACTGAATGCTATGGAGTTTTTTATTTGGAATTTAATTTGATATTCATCTTAACAGTAAATAGAATGATGTAAAAGTTAAAAACGTCAGCCAATGCGAGTGCAATTCAGAGTCATTTATTTGAAATTGCAAAACTCCTTACCAATTTACATTGTAGAATTCCAAATAGGCTCTAATCCAAAAAAAGCATTTTGAATCTACTTATAAACAAGTAGGAAAAATGGTTTTGTACTTGATATTTTTATGAATGAATTTGAAAATATCATACAAAGGAGTTTTTATAAGCTCTTTAAATTTATATTGCTGTTAATATTATCTATTTAAGAGTTATGTCTTTCTTTAGCCAATAATGAAAATTTTGATGTAGGTTGATTCCTTAGCATGTTACTATTATAATTAACTTACGTCTGTAGTCATTGATGAAAACTGTACTCTTTGATTTACAATATAACAAAAGGGAAGCCTCGTAAATTAATGCAATATTATGTTACATTACAAATCATTTTGTTGCATTTATCATCACTTTACTCAATCATTTTGTTACAATTTGTTTTTTTAATATTGAGTTTTGTTGTTTTGTGTTATTTTTATTGTTTTAATGATTTTGTATTCTGACGTTGGGCTATTTGTGGTTTTCTCTTCACTAACCTTTGGGACTTTAATTAAGATTGATTGCTATAAATAACAATTTCTTCCCAACCGAAATGAAACGTGATTAGTTAACTTAGAGGCAGGTAGAAATAAAGTGAAGTGCGGTAGATAGGAAAGTATATAAGCAAAGCGAGAGTCACACGATAGAGGTTGAGTGTCGCTAGCATTGTGTATATGCCTTACAGGTGGTAGACGAGATCAAGAGTGGTTACGGGTGAGAGCGATGGTGATAAAGCCAAGAATTAAGTCAACTTCAACCGTGAAAGCGGTGGTAAGATAATCTTAATTCGGTATTAGTGAGACGGACGAATATATCTAGGGTGTTACCTTGGAGAGCCGGTATTCAATTGTCGTTATAAAACAAATTTGTGAAAGAAACATTGTGTGTGAGATCTGTGTAACGTCTTCTTGCATATTGACTCCTTAGCGTTAGTATTTTTAGTTTAGCTATGACAAAAGAGGCGAATAGGAATATTATGTCGCCATGGTATATTTCTAAAACGTAACATTATTTTACATTTTAAGCCCTTTTGTTACATTGCATTGTGAATCATTTTGTAACAATTTGTTTTTTTTAATGCGTTCTGTTGTTTTGTGTTATTTTTATTGTTTTAATCATTTTATATAATTTTAAAACATAACGTTATGTTACATTGTAAACCTTTTTGTTACATTGCATTATAAATCATTTTTTACTATGTAAATCTTTGTAACAAAATGTAATTCGTGTAAAAGGCTTGTATCATGTTACTTTCGAATGACTCCTTATTAGCTAACATTTCTAAAATCGTAAATCCCAGACATAAAGTCTAAGCACAAGTATATACAATTTCAAACAATTAAAGCAGTCGCAGTTTATAATTAACATTACATATTCAGTGATGATGTTCAGGGAATATCATAACTGAAAGGCTTTTCATCAGTTGATGGCCCCTCAGCAGGTTCACTAACAAGTTTTACGTAAACGTTAAACATCAAGTTTACCCAAATATTTGGTCTGAGATAATATACTGAAAGGAATCTTTGTCTTCAGGTTCCAAGAAGAGTCAGATCTTTGATCCATCACAGATCAAATTCTATTCAAACACGTGTAATTACGTTCAAAGAAGAATTCAATTCCTTTTCACTCCTTTAATTCTATTAATTTTACCATATTTTATATATCCGTTTTTCACTATCACTTCATTATTAATCTTCAATCCAACTAACTTCAGTAGTCACGATTTAATTTATTGGAACCAGGTTTCAATTTTGGAAATTTGAATGGTAAGGAGTCACCAAAGTAATTAATAGAAGAACGCAAATAGCCCATCGCATACAAAATCTTGTCTGCTGCAACTAATTTATTTGATCTTAATAAATTATTGTGTATTTTTCATCCTAGTATGCTAATTTTCCACTCTAAATTCTTGACAGGTGAGCGTCGTCTTCTTGAACCAATTTGGCAATAACTTAACATTTAAATTATTTCGATTATTACTACCATAAGTATTAAGCAGCATAAAAATCACTTACATAAAATGCAGTTTTCAATCACATTTACAGAATCGTAAATATATAGATATAAAGGTTTGATTCACTCATTGTCTTCATACTAAGGGTAGCTCAAAAGATCTTTTAAAATTACATGGAGTGCTTCTCATAACATCGAAAATTATTGACTCGACAACTCGACATTGCATCAATCACATTTATGATTTGACAGCAAGTGATTCCCCAAACAAAACTAACTTATAAATTAATATCAAATTTGTTTCGGCTCCGTTTAACAGATGGCAGCACCCAATATCAAAAACAATTTACATTATTGATCCAGTTTGTTTTCAAATATAAGTACTTTGTATAACATTTTTTGTATTAAAGTCCATTACGCATTGCTCACAAGGCATAGATTTGAGTACACTTAACGCAATTTTCCATCTAAAGCACATTATATCAAAACACCATTTAAAAAAAATATTTTTATAAACATTTCTTTTGATGTAACAAGTGTATTAAAGAGGGCTAAAATTATGTCTGCTATGCATCGTTTTAAGATCTTCCAAAATAATAATTTCAATATTATTATTTATTCTTCATTCCAAAAAACTTTGAGTGTTTGTTTCTTAATATTAATCTTTTTATTTGGAGATATATATATTTATCTTTAGCATTTCAATTTATCTCCTTAATTAGTTTGGAGAAGTAAAAGTTTAAACTTAGCAGGTCACAAAATATGATGTAATTGAAAAGATTTATTTAAAAAAAATTATTGGTCAATATTGTTTTGTGGAACCAATTTAATCAAAACTCTAATGAGTCATATTTTACAAACCTGTTTTTCAGTGAAGGGAAATAAAAATTGTAAGAATGTAACTAAAATACATTGAAATAAAATGTTGAGTTTTAATTTGCTTGAGAATTTTATATATAAGAAATAAATTTTCAATTTTTATGCTTTTCAGCCATTTCAATGATTCATTTTTAATAAATATTTTCAATTTTTCAATGAACAAAATATATTCAATAGTTTTAATGGGAAATATTTTTCTTAAATTTTCTTTTTTAATATGTTTTAATTAGATAAGATTCAATATTAGTCTTAGAGAGTGAAGTCTTTATATATATATGATTCACTCCCTCTATTAAAGATTCTCAATAAACCTTTGATATAAAAGATTACTTTGTGATAAACTGTTTCTAAATATTTATAATTTGGGCTGAACAACATACGTGAAAATAATTTCAGATTGCAACATACGCTATGATGAGATGAAATATATATGTTTTCTGTATATATACTACCTGTGTGTATAGAATAATAAAGAAATCTAACTAAAAAGTACTGGAAAGAGGCGCTGTATAATCAAAAATATTCAGGAAATTGTGCAGCACGTTGCAAGACTTATACACATTAAAGTCAAATTCAGTTCAAATAGCATTTGTTAAATATTGATACATTAATATCAACACAGGACATACAATAACCTGTAACAGCACTTTTAATAGAGTATAACTCATCAGCTCACTACTTGAAACTACAGACAAAGTTTTGAAGCCAGTCTCTTGTGTCAAAAGGTAGACTTTATCAGATCCTGACAGATTCTCCTATAGATCACAAAAACAGACTGCCTTATCTTGTGTATTTGTCATTTCCGGCTAGGTTTAACGTCATATGGAGGATTTCCGATTCGATCTCTTAATAGAAATTTCGAGAATATTCAAGCATTTTCAAAAAATTTCAATTCGTCACTGTGTCTCCGTAATAGTAACTAAGTTACTAATAAGTTGGGTGCTCATATATAAACCATTCGTAGTATATAACGAAATTTCTATAATGTCTACAAAAAGAATAACATTGCCAGGTAGCGTCATTGCAAGTTCGTAACACTGTTCATATTTTCAAAGACTAACATCGAGACCGTCTATTTATAACACCTTATGGTCAGGTTCTTTGTACGGACTTAACCGATCAATATGGATGATTTTTCACTTAGCATTGGACGAATGCTGAACTGTGTTGGCATCAGCACTTAATTTCTTGAAAACAGCATAAGGTTCCTCTTAAATCAATTGTAATCTCAAACTCAGTCCTACTCGGCACTTTCGTTCATTTGTTTTCTGTAAAGTTTAATTCACACTCTGGCAAGCGTATGTACGTTTTGCAAACATACTTCTAATCCTCTCGAGTATTCACTTGACGAGAAAGGTGCATAACTTGGTCTTAAAAAATAGACATCATAGGGAATTACAGCGTTCGACCTAAAATTATCTCCATCGGAGTCTATCTAATCACCTTGTAAACTTAGGTATCAACAGCAGATTGGCTACTTGAGTAGGGTAACCTAGGATATTTTGCAAGAAGTTCTTGAATTTCAGCAATTGTCTTTGACATGACTCCCCCAGCCCTTCCACAACCAACTGACAAAGGTACCAAATTCGGCATAGGTACATCTACTATCTCATCATCTGTGCCACAAGTCAGCATTTCAGCTGAACATGTGCTCCATAATTAGTCTTTGAATGGCCAATTCTTGAGAGATCCTTGAATCTTTGGATCCTTCATTCCTTTGAATTTCCTTAATTGCATTAATACTCTGGACATTACTTCAAAACTCCTCCTAGCATTACTCTATTTCACTCTTCATATTCGCAGCAGACATTTCAAACATCAAACCTTCTTACTCATGCTACAATCTATTCATTCTTTCTGCTCGTGCGTCTCTTATCCTCTTCTTTAAGAATATATGTCTGGCTTTGATCTCAATCAAATCAAACAATTCCTAAAATTTTCCCTCAATTGCTAGGGTCATATACATTGAACATAGAATCCTACGTCACACTAGTATTACAATAAGTACTAGTATTAAAATACTTTTACTTTCCTATCGACTTTACGATAAACCTAATAATATAATTAAATGCTATTGCAGAATGAAACATTAACCGAATATTAGTGTTTCATTCCGAGCTTGTAGCTTCACTAATGAATTCTAAAGGAGTAAGAAATATAATAAAGTTTAATTGCCGGATACATATTTTTAAGATTCCAAAATAAAATATTAATATTCAAGTGTGAAATTTTTTAATGATATTTTAAAGAGCAATATTTATGATGATATTTTAAAGACACATTAAATTGTTGAACGGCAGAGAAGATTTTAACAAAATATCTAAAATCAAAACGTCACAATTTCATACATAATTTTTTAGCTGGATGTGTATATATATACTATATATACATGTAAAAGATTTTCCATTTCGTTCGATTTATGCAGTGACGTAAGAACACAACACAGTAGGCAACCGGAAAAGTTAAGCATTTATTCCAGAGAATATTGTCAACATAATGAACATATTAAAGTAGATATTTTCATTTTGTTACATGTTTTATCTCGCACATGGAAGTAATCTTAACATATTGTAATACAAAAGGGGCATCTTATCATATAATAAGACAGTGGGTGAAAAGCAAAGTGTAAGAAGGGGAAAAAACGCCTTAAACTCAGTAAAACGGGAAAGACCGTAAATCCTGCTGAATCTGCAGATGAAAAATGCTTGTGGTACTTGTGGTAGTTGGTTGCTAAATTTAGTTTGGTGTAAAATAATAGAAAATTTCAAAAAGGGAATGACTGAAGTAGAAAAGAAGGAAAGAAAGTGAATAAATGGGTTCATCACACACACACACACACACATATATATATATATATATATATATATATATATATATATATATATATATAATAGA
>BMAW01112834.1:74747-90086 GCA_019974015.1 Nephila pilipes
TATATATATATATATATATATATGCAATATTTCTCAGTTTTAGCTATATTATTTAAAGAAATATTTAAACTTGCTTTAATCGCAAGCTGAATAATTTTATTTAATTAAAAACTTTATCATTTGTGATTTTTTTCAGCTTTTGAGTTTGAAATATTTAAAGAGCCATCATCTTTTCGTTATCAATATGAGTCATTAAAACATTTTCTGATTGTTTAGTATTAATTATTTGATAATTCTAGATATAGAATGAAGGTTGAGAAAAATGATTAATTTTTTTAAAAGTTCGTTAATTTAGATATAGTTTTCTGTAATTATTTTTCGTAGGGTTTCTTATAATAGAAAAAAATGTAAAATTATGAAGAATATTAGTACAACCAAACCCGTGCATACAGTTGTGAGAAACACATCTAAGAAATTGACAAGAATGATACTTACTTAAAATCATTAAAATTTGTGGAAATAGTAGAAATTATAAAATATTCAAATATTTAGAAAAAAATATGAAATTTTAAATGTTTGTTTTTGCAAATAAGAAACTGTTTTCTTGAAAGCATATTCTTTTAGTTCAAATATGAGGAATTTTAACCTTTTTTAAATAAATATGTACTAAAAATTATTCGTTGAGTATCAAGTCAACATAAATTGATGTATAAAAATATTCTAGTTTTCCACTACATTTTATTTCACAATAAATATATACATATTTGTGTAATGCATTTTCCCTTGCAGAACTGTATTAATCATAAAACTATACGCATCAGTTTTGCAAGGAAAAATGCAAGTGTTTACTGGTTTTGAATTAAAAGAAAATGTTTTCCTGCAATTTATCGAAGAGCTGAAAGTTAAATGTAAAACAAATATTTAATTTTCAATAACTTAATATTAAAATGTAAAATTATATATTTGAGGGTAGCCTTCAAAACTAAAAACAAAGCTGTACATATCAATATCTTTCAAAATTTAAATATATGTAGAGGTACCAATTTAAAATTTTAAATATGTGGTTTAGTGGGTAAAACACTAATACACAATTAAAGATTTGACGGTTATTATAAATTTCAACATACATGTCTATACCTTTTAAAGTAGCATCCGTTTCATATTTTTAATATGACATTCTTTACGTTAGAGTAAAATCTTCTGTGTAATAATTATTATTTAAGTGCAAGACTTATGCATATTTCAAGAATAGTGCAGTTTGCACATATTTTACGTAACATAAACATTTTTTGTGCACATAATATACTTTGAGAGTTTAAATAATAATTAAGCATGAGGCAGGTGTAATGAATGTATTACAGCAGTGCATTATAATAATGCCTAAGATATTCCTATTATTACTTACTATCTACATTTTAAAAATGTATAATGTTTTCAAAACTTAATTTTTTGAATATTTTCTTACTCTTGTGTTCATATAAATAAGGTTGTATTTTGCTGCCCCTCTGTTAATTTTCTTTGTAAAATATTTTATCCAGCAGTTAATACAATAAGCCAGCATCATCAATTTCAAATTTGTACCAGTTCTAAAATTTATAGAATTTAAAGTTTAAAAGTATATTAATGTAAGCAAAATTAGCATTTTTAATACTTTCAACGCCATTTATCTACTCAAAGGATGAGATTTTAAGAAGGAGAGACAAAAGTTTTAATGTTAACAATAATGTATCTTCAAAGTTTTTTTCTAATTAAGACTACATCGCTTAATACCAAAGAACCGTTTTGAAACGTAGAAAAATTTTCGAGGCAGTGAAAAATTGGAAAATCATTCCAATTTTTGTATAAGTTTGCGACGTTTCAACACATGCATCTGTTTATGATGTAGTATTCTTAAAATTTAGAAACAATCCAAAAGTATATAATTTTTACTTGAATACGTAAACTTTAATGGTTAATAAACATTGCAGTATAAGAAAGGTAACATGGAATATAATTTATATGAGAAGAAAAAATTAATTTGGATAGAAATTAACAGTATTAAAAAGTTATATGCAGTCTTAAAAATAACAGCCTTAACCACACAAGATGTGCTTTTATATAATTACAATTAAACCACTCAATTAAATATATATAAAATTGAAATCAAGCGATAAAATATCGAGAAATAAAGATAAATAAACTTTTCTGGTATTAAAATTAACTCAAACGATATATTATTAAATTAAATATTATATCAGATACATGCTATTAAAATTAAAGCAAACGATAAGAAGTTAGAAAGTGATCTGGTATGCAAAAAGTGGTCCAACTAAAACAATAGCCCTTGGGTGACTAATTAATATTGAAGCAAACGATAAAAATTTAAAAAGTGTCCTGGTGCATCAAAAGTGATCCAAATAAAGCTTTAACACCTTCCGTAGCTAAAAAATGGCTGCCTCATAGCTGTCTTAAAATTCTGAATGTTATTCATTTACAGTCATATTTTGATTCCTGTTTACACATGATTTAAGGTAGTACATAAATCAATTAGTAAATAAAATACTTAATATTTATATTTGCTTCATTTCAATTCAATAAACAAACCAGGGACAATTTATTATGACATATTTTTAAAAATTAATTTCATTAGTAATTAAAGCAGACACCAGGTATATATTACATATATTTTATTTAAATCTAATAAAAGATTCAGGAGAAATTTATTATGACGTATTTTTGAAAATCGAGTTCGTTACTTGTGAAAGCAGATATAAAAATCATACGCTAAGACTAGATAAATTTTCGAAAAGTGATCAGGAATTACATTTTTGGATTAGCTACACTATTACCCCTTGGGTGGTTAGTAAAATGTACTATTCTCAAAATAATTGCAAAGTCAGAATATAAAATTATTGTTCGAATGCAATGGAAAAGTGTTCCAATTTCACGTCCTGTTCCTTAACATTATGAGAGGACAACCTTAAGCTATCATGCATGGATGTTATATTTTGTACCACGGAATCACATAATAATTAAGTAGTCATGACTACTACAATATTCTTATTTTTAAGATTACGAGAGAAGTAATATTTAAGTAATGGCACGTAGTAAGATTAACTAAGAATATGGAAAAAATTTCTTTATTACTGAAAGATTTGTCCCACACAATTCAAAAAAGTCTTCCAAATTAATATAATATTACAAATTGTGATATCGGATTAATTAACTATTAATAAATTGGATTCAAAATCTATTATTGGCACGTAGGGTAATGAAAATTTGTGTGATTTTATACCAGATTAACTGGTGAAATCGGCATTAAAAATAGTATTACATTTTCTGTATCGACTCCCCACCCCCTCCAAAAAACTTTCCCAGACGGTATAGCTGAGTTGCTACAAATGTTAACTCATTATTAACGTTATTTAAGTCTAGTCGGGAGTTCAGGTCAAGATAAATTAATGTCCTATGATGAATAGTAACTAATGTGTATAAAGTCTACCGTGGCTGAAATTCCTCATGTTCGAATGGGTGGAACGCTGGAGAGCGAGGAAACTTTTGTTATAGAGTGTATATAGAGTGATGACTGACCGCTATGCCGCCTGCCACTCACGCCTGCACACTGTCGAGCCAGATTACAGTGGTGTTTGACTAGATCATATTGCAATGAGGCTTACTGGGGATGTATAGTGTGATGCGACGAATCCCGCTTCCAACTGTGTTCTGAAGATCATCGAAGACGTGTTTGGAGACACCCAGAACAGCTTGCCGATTTTGCTTTCCAAATTCGCAACATAAGCTCTCGACCAGGATTTAAGGTCTGGGGTGCCATTTCCCTTGATAGCCGGCCCCTTTTGGTCGTCATTAGAGCTACGCTTACAGCACAGCTGAACGACGACGACATTCTGAGACCTGTTTTGCCTTCGTTCTTTGGCAGTACCCTGGCCTTATTTTTCAGCAAGATAATGCCAGACTACAAACGCCACGTGTTGCTGTCTACAAGATTGACAAACACTGCCTTGTCCAGCCAGATCACTCTCCAATCGAGCATGTCTGGAATATGATCGGAAGGCGATTACATCTACCAGGGAATGCCGATGACTAAGCCAGACAATTGGAAAAAAATTAGCAAGAAATACCGCAGGAGACTATTAGAGAGCTTTATCACTCTATACCACGTTGATCTTGTCTGACTTCGTCAGACTCAGGAGAATTAGCAACAACTACAACAACATACCACGTCGTATGGCAGTCTGCATCCAGGCTAGAGGTGGGTCAACACCTTATTTAGCTCGTTACTTTGTAACTGTGTATCTCTGAAATATGTCATTCAATTTTCTTGAAATTTTAATCATTTTCTATTCTGTACATAATTTTCCTATTCGCCAATTGTTTTCGCCATCGAACCACTCCTTTTTGGTGAATAGATTTTCAAAGGGTATTTATATATATATATATATATATATATATATATCTGTATGTGTATGCTTGAGCTCGTGCGTATGTGTGTATAAAATGTATGATACATTTAGATTTAATTATATTCATTAAGTGCTTTCATTAATATTCAAAAATTACAAGTGTTGCCAAAGGCTCCCATGTACCATTATTGGTAATTATTTGCTTAGTTTTTATATATTTCAAAGTGAATCATAAAACAATAACAAAATATAACAATACTGGTGTGAAACAAATCATCTCAAATATTCTGTTAAAGATACCTCTATTCTGAAAGTCACTATATGCATTATTTTAAGAAAAATATTTTTTTCTGGTCATTACTATGAACTTTATTTCTATTATGTTTTATTTTGTCTTTGATTTTATATCCCATAATACATTATCAGCTTTTAAGAGGCCTTTTTGAGAAAGGAATTGTCTAGGAAATATCAATAGAAATGTTTTCAATGACAAATTGGAAAAATTGTTTAGTGGTCATTCACCCTACCATTTCCTTTTAATTCATTATTCAATTTTTTTGTGTGTGTGTGAAAGAGTTTATCACACTTTATTTTATATTACAAAAAAAAAAAAAAAAAAAAAAAACACCTAATATTTTTCGTTATAAACATATTTGATTTATTTTGGGAAGAAAACTTCTTTCATTTTTCATTCTAAGCATCTCTTTTGCAATTTTTTTACGCATAAATTAGTGTCCTAATAATTATTAAGTGGCTTCACGGCTGGAACCATTGACTGAACGAACACTGCCGTTCACGAGTCCGCGATAGGACTAGGCTACATGACCCCATAACTAATGTGAAATTTCTTTCTTTCATTTCATTCATCATATTATTTTACTTACACTTTAAGAATAATTTTGTACAGGGAGATATTGATAGTATTTTGCTTGGTAGGACTTGTGAATATTTGCTTGGGTTTATTTTGATTTTTAGTACATAATACTATCTCATGCCTTAAAGTAACATCTACAAAACTGAGTTCAAAAACTAATTATTTATTAAACTAAAAATCAAACGTAATAAGGAAAATAATTTAATTCTAAACAACAAGCGTTTTTGAGCATTTCCATTTATTTCATGTTTTAAAAAACAAACCTTTTTTTTAACTAAGTTTGCTTATGAGCAAATCCGGACTATCTCCGAGATTATATGTTCTATAAAACTAAAAGTTAAATAATTTAATTGTTTGGTGCAAGGAAATATATTTGTATTCCTGATGTTTCTTTTTCTTTTGGCATATTAAAGACGTCAGATGTTTTTGAAGATATTTTTTCTCTAAATTTTTTTGTAAAGTGTCTGAAGCGTATTTCCTTTTATATAACATATGTTTCAACCTTACTACGATGTTTAGTACGAGAAACTAGCTTTATGAATAAGCCGTGACGCATGTGAATAAAATTTAAGCAGAACAACAACATGAAACAAGACGAGGGCTTTTGGTGATTGATCTCAAAATTTTAAAACTCAGTCAAGTGAAGAGGTAGACACCTGAGCTGGTAACTCCCACTCCAAACTTCCACACCACGCCCCGGATGATTTGAAATTTTGAGTAGATGTAACGTACCCAAACACCTCTACATGTGGGCCTTTGGCTTCATCAGAGATCTGAGTCACGACTCTACAAAGACTTAACTAGCAGCAAGTCTATCACCATTACCACTGGGCTACCCAGGGATAAGGAGATAGAAAAGTTGAAAATATTCTTAGAAACATAATATTGGTCGAAAACAACTGTGAGGGGATGTATTGATAATATATATGTGACTCGAATCTCGTAACAAGAAATCTATTTATATTAGAACATCCAGCGATCTAGAATTGATCATAAAATAAAATACTAGCCTTTGTTTTCAAATTTGGAAACTAAAAAAAAATTCCATGTGGGCCAAATCAAGCGAATACGGTAATAATTCGAACATTAAATCTATTATTTTGGCCACTGAAGTGGGTCCATCATTCGTAAACGTAACTAACACATTTTAACTTTAGTACTTTAGTGAGCGAAGAATATCAGAAAAACGCTTGAGAAGTTAAGATAAGTTAATACAGTTAAGATAGTTAGAAATGGAACTGATTATCATCATGAAAATCACAGGCCAGATGACGTGCCATGTTTCTTTCTATGTCAATCATCTATAGAGTGCCGTCAGAACATGTTGGGAGAAGTGAACACGATATGGTAGCCACGTGCAAAAAATTGAACCTTAAACGATCAATAGAAGACGACCAGGCGAGAGATCAAAGGATCGTGTGTCCAGTGCTCTTGGAACCAGCAGTGAATCTTTCCACGATACAATAAGATGTAGGGCTTCTAGTTGTTCCGCAAAACATTTCTAGACAACTTGCGAAGTGATTTATAACCCAAGACCAATTTTCGTGTACTGCATTTAACGCTGAAACATCGACGCCTCCGATTACAGTGGTGCTAAGCCGGAGCAACATGGAATACCACATATTAATAAGGGAGGATTCCCGGTTCATTTTAGGCATAGATGATTATCGCTTACAGATGGGGTGGCAACCTGGAGGACGATACAATTCTTCTCCCGCTGTCGCAGTACACACTGCTAGAACAGTAGATGCAAAGGTAGGGTGGGGTGCATACCTTCTGGTAGCCGTTCTACTCTAATTGTTGTAAGAAGAGCCTTAATGGGCGAAAGTTATGTCTTCGAGCCCACATGGAACCTCTTTCTCAAGTTTCTTCCACCAGCTGATTTTCTACGAACTTTAGTTCAACTGCAAATAGCTCGAACACATCACGATCTTTTACTTCATCTTCTGACTTAATAATGGCTTGTTTCTTCATTAAGACTTGTTTGTTATAGATGTCTCTTTATTCTATTTATTGCTGTTTTAGATCTTATTAGTTCAAATATTAGCTTAGCATGAACGATTGCTACACAGATATGTTTCGTTTTTAAATCGCATTTGGTTATATTGGCAGAATTTTTGTCCATCTTATTCGGAAAGTAGATAATTTTCAAAGGAGGGAATATTAAACCTATTTCATTATTATAACAAGTTTATATTGACTAATATTTGGCGCTTGTATCTATTCATATGAATTTCAAATCTTCATTCGAAGTTAGGGTTTTGATATTATTTTTATTAAAATCTGTAACGTTATTGTTCTTAAAGTATATCAATGTAGCGGTAGAATATATATATATATATATATATATATTATTGTTTTTATTAAGTGCTATTAATCAAACTTTATCACATAATTAAATATTGAAATTAATTTATATAAATAAAAATGAGCAATTATTATAAAAAAATAAATTTTACTTTCCCCCAAAATGCCGTCTGCTTTCTTTTTGTACTGTTTTACAAGATACATTTTTAGCACCGGCAGAGTCAATGAAATAGTTTTCAATGGAATATAAATTTAGATCAAATGCTCTCAATAAAAATATGTATCATTTAAAATAATTATATATTTTCAAATACAACAGGAACTAAAGCTTATTTAAAAATAAATTTGAAAGGTTTACAGCGCTCCAAAATAATATATTACAAACAACAAAATCTCCAGTTAACAAATATGGCTGTCCCAGAAGTATTTCATATAAAGATGAAAACAAAAACAACAAAACTTACCCAGGGGATGTTCATGGAAAAGAAAAGAAAACAACTTTTTACATCAGAGAAAAAAAAAATTGACATACCCTTAGGCATCATGTGACGCCACTTTGCCATCGATCGTTCGATAGCAACTAAGCTAAAGAAAGTCTCAAGTTTCTGAAAGAGGAAAAAAAAAATTAAAATTGAGAGGAACTGTGATTACCTGGTGTCAAATGAACTAGTTATGTATAAATTCATGCCATGGAAAATACGGAAACAGTGAAAAGAAACTTAATTTCTCTCTTTAATCTGCTGTTTGCTGCGGGAATATATGCAACGACTGATATTTTTTCCACAGACTTTTGTCCCTATCTGAAAATTTTGCTTTAAGGGATTGTATGACCTTATTTTAATATTTTCAGAAGTTTCATAATGTGTATGTTTTACTTCAATATGAAAGAGACATGTTTATAAAATGAGACATTTTTTATTACCAGATAAATGAAATTAATGAAACAAATTGTTGGCAACTCATCAGGGTATTTGAATTTTTGAGTTTAACCAAAAACTTGCCATTTCTTAATAAATTGAAATTTTAAGTGAGTGCATAAATATTGAATCAGGTGAAAGGGAATGAACAATAGATAAGGGATTAACGTAATTTATTATCAGACTAAAAATGACAACGTTTGGTTGAAAACTCTCTCAAACTGAGAACGCAAAGATTTACATATTACATGATATTATTCCAGAATGCTACTCTGGAAACGTAGAAAAAATATTATGGAAGATTTTAAAAATTATAAAAAAATACAGAGCATAATAAAACCAAACTTTTACGTGAATTTTGAATGTTGTCAGCACTGGGTTTTGAATCCGGGAATTCTGCCAATGTTTGGCACTGCGCCATCGATGCTAGTCAGCTATGCGGCAATATTAGTTTACATTACATAAATATATAGTAATTTATATATATTTATAATGAATGAATAATTTTTTGGATTATTGAAACCTCATACATGACTTTAAAACAATGGCTACATAACATATTTATTAATTTTTGTTTATATGTTTTATTATGATATTTTATATGTCTTTATAGTTATTCAATTGTGTTATTGAAAAATATTTATTAATTACAATAAAATACAAATGTTAAAGGAAAACTTAATATTTTATGTTGTTTATTTATTTCGTTTCGTTATAAAAATATGTTCTAGAAGAGTCAATGAAGATTAATCTCATTTAACTATTTTAAATTTCATGAATATATTCTATATTGCGATGATACTATCGTCAATTCTTGCATCGCAATAAATAAATATTAAAGTTTTATTTTTCTATTTATATTTTTATCTTGATATTTAAGTTAGCCTAATAACTTGAACAAAAATTATTTATTATTGATACATATTTATAAAAGCTTGATATTTAGAATTGCTATTATTGAATATATGCTATATTCAAAAGCATAGGTTTCAAAATCACACATAACATTCTAATTTGATTGATAATTCCGGAAATTATAAAATATATGGACAGAAATAAGACCTGTGTTAAGAGCATGAACAATGTAACGGATAATTGACCAATCTGCTTTTAAAAATCTGGAATAGATACAATATATTAAATTCTACAATGCTAACTACTTGCATTGAGATAATATAAAATAAAAAGAATAATACAATGTTAAGTACATAACAAATATAATTTTTGAGTAACTGATAAATACTCTGATGTGACATCTATGACTATACAAAATAAATTTATAAATATACAAATTGACATCAATCAACACTTAAATCCATATTTTTGCACAAAAATACTTAATAGCAACCATTGAATTATTAGGACATGAGTTATTTAAGAACGGTAAGATTCTGAACTACACTTATAAATTTCCAGTAAAATCTCAACGTGATATATTTGCATCTTTTAATTGAGGAAAGGATATTATGTAAAGAATCTAAGATTAAGCTCTAAGAAGAATCTATATTTGAGTTTTAAGTTCATGGATACTTCCATTAAAACTCAGATACAGCTGCAACAAAACTATAAAGTAGTTAGTAAGAACTATGTTCTTGAATAGAGTGAATGTATATCTACTAATCGCTATGTAAATCCTTTGAGATTTGGTGAAACTCATTTCGGTAAGTCATGATGCATAGTTTTCAATTAAAAGAGTTTGCTGAGTAAATTCTGGGATCTCTTAAGAGTTTCTTGGAAATTAGCGATAAAACTAATCACACACGCAATTCATTTCTGATTTTAAATTGGTTCTTTGAAATACTTATTACATCAAATGAATGTTCATTTACTTAGGTAATAAAATTGGTTGTGTGTCCTGATTCAAAATATTACTTCGATATATTATTTGATATATTAAGATCTTACAGAGAGGCTGATAGGGAATATAATATTTTTCATTATATTTATTAAAAGTGTGCAGTGTATTCATGCTTTACAGAAACGGTTTGGAACGAAATTCTATCTATAAAGAAACTTATTTAAGTAGTTAAAATATAACCAATACAAAATAGTAAATTCTAGTATCAATGGAAAATAATATATTTTTGAAAAATATTATTATAATCATGGCTTTCGTTCACTGAAATTCTGTTGAAACGTTTTGTGTTGTAAGATACCTTATTTGAATACATGGGTGTCATTTAAATTACAAATCCTTTTATGAAACCCTAAATACTAAATTTAATTCACACTAGAATTTCGAAGTATTAATACCTTTGCCCATTAACATCTCCAACCATATATAATACGGATACCTATATTAACTGAACAAAACATTTTTTAAAATATTTTGGAAAATAATTTTTTTTTACAAATCTAGTTTCCATTACATACAAAGAAGTAAATGAATCGGTACTGATCCATGGAATAACTGCTACACTGTGGGAAGTTTGTAGGATTTTATTATTGGCATTCTTATAAAATTGAATTTCTCTAGAGATATATATTCGAGAATTGAGTTTGGAAAACCTTCCCTGCCAAAATTTAAACATTTTCTTTATTTTAAGAACTTTCAATTGTTATTGATTCAATATTTAATCAGAAGTTTAAAATTAAGACAAATAATAAATAAAACATAAATGCTCATAATTTTTGTTGTGTTTATCTGTCACAGCATTTTTCACTTGCAAATATTGTCCTTCCAATTACTGCAAGTCCATGCAATGGAAAAAGAAAAAGAAAGTGTTTCTATATGGATAAGGACTGAATTCGTTAATAAAACAGAAAATACTGTAAATAAATTTTTGTTATCAACTGTTTTTTATAAAACCCTTGAAATCTATAAATCGATTGACTTGATCATCGATTTGCTCTATACTCTGCTGAATTTGTTCTTTTGAATGCCACGCAGATCCCTCATATTGCCCTCTCAAATCATCTAATATCATCAAATGATTGCCATTTTAGCCGCAATCTTCTTCTCAAGACTAATTCTGACTTTGGCTTGAAGAATCATACAGGCTCATATAAGGTATTAATAGTCAATCCAAAATTTTATTTTTTGCAGTAAAAGAAATTGAAATCTACATTCATTTTGCAAGAATCGAGGTATATAGAAAGTAATCCATTTCCCTAACATGAAGACCAATCTACAGAAACTTCAATGTTATCTAGTTCTGATTGAAGTATGTGATTAGATTTCAATGTCGATAATCTTTTGGATTGTGGTGGTTTTCGATCCTTACTAAATGACCACTTTGAATGTGATTGTGTATAAGCGGAGCGGTCAAATGTGAACATACATTTATAAAGAACAGAACTCAAGCTGTTCTGAAACATCTACATATTACGAGTTGTTTCAACTCCAATTAAGTTTCTGATGCTGGTTCTCACTTTTTTCTTTTAACTGGTCTAGTCATCAACTGATAATTTGTTACTAATTTTAATCTATTTTAACTGTTTTTATTGTTAATAAATAGTTGTGGCTTTGTAAAATATCTAGTTCCTGATCTGTTATCAACTCACATCTGCTGTTACATGAATAATCTACAGGTCTTATGATTGCCTATTTAGAGGTACTTTCGATCATGACTTCATATTTATTGTACATTTATGGAGGATAATCAACTTGCCACCTTGCGAACTTGATCGACAATTTCCTTGAAACTAAAAATAATCAACGCATGCCTTGACCTGCTCTCTCATCTGATTTGAATTCTATCGAGAATGTGTAGGATATACTCAGGATGTAACTTTCAGCCTTTCCGTACCCAGTCAGATCCGTTACAGGACAGAGAATAGCTCTTCTTTGCGATTGCAACTCTGAACTTGCAACTGACCCACAATACCATTGACAAGTAATGGAAATTATTATACAAGGTGCCTGGCAGTCAGAGATGAGTCATTTCAAATCATTCTCTATGGAATGTGAGTTCTTATGCACTGTTTACTCTTACTGAATTTACTTTTGTATAGTAAAAGTCATTATTATTATTCTTTTGCAATGATTTTATTTTATATCCGTTTACACTCGCATATTATGTTGCCCACCATTCCAACTAGAATTTCCTTCATTTTTTAGATAATTAATAATTAGGATTATCTTAAAAGCATTTCTGTTGCGTAGCATTATTTTCTGTTAGACCTAAATCAATTGTTAGGCATATAGTTAACACCGAAACACTATCAATTTTAGAGGAATTGTCGAAATATAGAATTTTTGTTTTTTTTATGGTAACATTTAATAAGAAAAAATTACCATATTTTAATTCGTTTAGAGGAAGACAACTATCCTGCAATATCGCTTTTTAGTAGATTTCGTCTACTGAAAACATCGTAAAATATGTGTGTATTATTAAATTATTAATTATTATGTATTCATATTATTAAATTATTTCTGCTTTAAATAAACAAAGGGAAACAAGGCAATAAAAAATTAACTGTGAGATAACTATTTGATTGAAAGATGTTATCCGTAATTGTCTTTAGAAACATGCATTAGTAAATTCTAACTCAATTAACTTTACTAGTGCTTTTTTGTGGTAAGGTATTTTTAAATTGTTCATTCTTTTGGTACATTAATTTTTCTCAAAGCAAAAATGGATTCTTGCGCCTTTCGGTTATTTTAATAATTGATGATTTTACAAGATAAATGAAAATGAAAGTTTAATATATATCTATTTCACCAATATAAATTTTTTACTCTTTTCATTAAGAATGGGATTGAAAACTAAAGATATATGTATTAGAATTTAACATGTAACAGAATATTTTTATGCTGTTTTACTTATCAAGTAATGCATTTCTTTCATAAAAGTATTTCAATAAAAGTGATGAAAAAATAGTTCATTTATTTTAGCTTAACACAATGATTTAAAGTCTCATATTATTTCCATGTATAAGCCTTATATTTTGAAAGTACATTTTCTTAAATAACGTGATAAATTTTTATTATTAAATTGAAACTCTTGTTTTCGAAGGTAAGGTTCAATTAGGAAAAAAAAAATTAAATCATCTTTATTAATAACAAGTGTTCTTCTAAGTCCTACAGATGGTTGAAAATGATATTTTCATATTCTTAAGAGTAAAAATTTTTATTTTAGGCCATAAGTTATATAAACTCTTGAATAAAAATATTAATTAAAACTTGTTTTTCTAAGAAACTTTGAAACATTCAGGAAAATAATCAATAAAGTAACATCACATTAAAACATGCCTTTTTAAGTAATGTATTTTATAAGTAACATTTTTTTTAGAAATAGGTGCATATCTAGATTCTCATACATATTTGAGATTGGAATTAAAGATTCATTTCAATTAAACTGAGAGTTTTCGGGAAATACCTGAAATAATGCAAGCAAAAGAATGCTAAAAATATCTCTTATTAGATTATTAGAAAATGCTTTTTTTTCCAAAACGAGGTAATGAAAAATACTTTTTTAATCGAGGTTGGTTTTAGTTTTTTTTATGTAAAAGAGGAACTACTTTTTTCCATAGATTATTTTTTAAAATTTCTATTTCTTTGACTGCAATGATATTCCACACAAGCACACACACATTTATAATTGATAAATCCTTATCATTTTCATTTCTTAAAACAAACTCAAATGGAAAAAAAAAATATAATGCAAATAACTTTTTGTGAAAATAGCAGATCACAGTTCTCGAAGGAAATCTTTCAACAAATTTGCAAATTAAAACTTTTGATCAGTTATTTTGAATTTTTTTTAAAAAAATATTTCAGTATCTCTTGTATTCAAAGTGCATCAAAGAATTTCTTATACCCGTAGCGTATTCTGTTTATCAAGCCAGAGTAATAAACCTTAATCGTGTACTGCAGTATTGCCAAATGTTTTATACATTAGTTAAACTAACTCAGATTCTACCATTATTCATTCAAGAAGTATAAGATTTCCATATTGAATTATTAAGGTAAATCAAGATGCTCTAATTAATTTAACACAAAACGTTTAAACTTTGATGCTCGAAAACAAAATGATGAACTAAGATCAAGGTGCTTTGCGTTTCAGTTCATCATTTTTTTTTGTGCAGCGTTTTTAGCACAGGCAAATTGAGCTAGACCAAATTCGTCTAGGACATCCAGGATTATTGAAAAAACAACAACGTGATTTTGTTACAAACAATCATTGAGAATGATGGAATGGTCTTGAACATTGATGAATGAATGGTTTGTACCATCCTGTAGAAAGATTTACTCAAAACTAAATTATATTCTAAATATGTTCTTTACACTTTAATTAATGGATATAACTCAATGAGACGTTCTCATTCCAGAAACATTTTTTTAGTTGCAGAAGATTAATTTAACTCCTTGAAATCATTTATTACAGATAATGAAACAGGCAATGCCCAATACAATCAGAAAACAAATTGACAAAGTGAATATTGAATTCAAATAATTCACCATAAGCTAAAAAACACTCCAGCAAAAATAAAAAGATACTTTTTACATTCTTCCATATAAAGAGTATTATTCACAAATAATTTGTTCCAACTGGACTAACAAATAGTGTTGATTATTGTTTAATTATTTTGAAATATTTGATGCTCAGGATTCACAGCATTGGTCGAAAATATAGGGTTAAAAACATTTGTTATGTTTGCATGTTTGTTTCTTTATAATGCACTTAATCGAAAATCACTTATTGTTCTTAGAATTTTGACATAAAATACATTTGTGTGTTAATTCATTCATCTTAACTATCTCATACTGCCCTATGTGATTTCTCTTTATTCCCTAAATTTCTTTTTAAGTTCGAATGATAATATTGTGATGATATTACGACCATAAAAACAATTTCAACTTGAGCGTTTGAGAAATTCCGTTAAAGTGAACTGAAACAGCCACACATTTGAATAATTATCACTGTAATAAAGTAATATAAACGGGGTTGATTATTAT
>BMAW01112840.1:1631-26742 GCA_019974015.1 Nephila pilipes
TATATATATATATACTAGCTGATACCCTCCCGCTTCACTGGACAAACGATAATATAATATTTTGGAACCTATACGTAAAATATCAAGAAAAATTTCAATTTTTAAAACGTTAATGATAATCTAAATTTAAAATTTTAAGAAATTGATTGTCTGTAATGATGGTTATCCGCGGCTTTCAAATCTATGAGAAAAATTTAGTAAAAAGTCACCCCATATATACATAATATGGATAAAATTCATTCCACCGTATACATGTTACCCATAATATTGCTAAAGAGGCAACCTTTTGTCAGTAGTTTCATCATGTGCTTAGCTTTCAAATGAAATACCCTCTCAATGGCATCGTGATCATAAGATTTTTGTCCTTGCCTCAAGACATCTTTGATTTCTGACCATTTAGGATTTCAAGTAACTGCAATCATTAAAAAAAAGTCGTGCTAGTCGTAACGGCCAAAATATCTCACGTATGACATAGCCTCTTCAGTTCGTTCATGCATGTAGCGAGGTCCACTAGTAAGAGAAGATTGTCTTGCGTGTGCGCTACTCCGTAAGAAGTCGCCATTTTAGTATTTTTCAGAATCCCGCTCAGTTTTGGAGCTAAACTAAACTTTCACCAACCGCGAGATTCCAAACTGATTTATTACTATCGCTAACAGGTCAATTGAAAAGTCCCCGGCCTGACACATAGATGGCGCTACTAGAATTAAATCCACTTAATAGACTTACTTAAGAATAGCTTTATATAACACTAAGATTGCAGAAAATATGGTAAAATACCTTTTTAAGTATTGAAGAGATGGTTTTCAAATAATGCAGGAGCTTGAATATTTTATTTTGTGAGAAATTTATACCCTAATATACTTTAAAACTGTACTTATTCACAAGCAAACATTAATCGTAGGTACTGATACATTATCCATAACATTAATATAAAAAAAAAACTATCACTAATTTTGTCCTTAACATTGTTCTAGTTATTATTTTAAACTGAATATCTTATATCTTCATAGAAGAATTTCAGGTACAAATTGAGATAATTTAATATTTTGATGAACAATAGCAGTGAAACAAGTTCCGTGAGGGGTATTATACAAAAAGCAAGTAGAACAATTGTTTTTCATTAACATTTATATAGCATAACAAAAACATGAGTTAAATATGTTGAATAGCTGAATGTGTAAATTCTTCTGAAAGTGTCTTTTTGTGTGTGTGTGTGTTTTGTTTTTTGTATTTTCGAACATTTATTAATGTCAGAACATGACTTGGATAAACATTAGTGCCCATCATGATCGTAAGATGACAGAACGAGCAACTAATATTTTTTTAAGAAGGAAATATAAAACTAAATAAACTTCTTCCAAATAAAACTAAAATTAATTATTTGAAAATCAAATAAAAAAAAATATGCTTCGACGAGTTCGATCCGAAGACATGAAGTTTCTACGCCGATGCTCCACCAAATTTGCCATTGCAAGACAAATAACATAGTAGAAGCATTGGCTTGTTTCTTAATTCATCCGGTAAATTAAATTATTTGAATGCAGTTTATCCCAACTACCCTTGGTGTCGGGAATTATTTGGCGGTATTTTGCCAAATGTGGCTACCCTGGTCCGCTTCGCGGACTTAACGTTCTGCCAGAAAAATTTGGAAATCACGCCAACATTTTCACCAATTAATTTTAATTAAATTAATTAATATTTGAAAAAAAAACTGTATTAACATCAAGTGTCATCCACTACAAGTTTTAAAAAAATGTATTTTAACTTGAGTGGATGAGTAAAAAAGTATTTTATTAACGTTTGAAAATATGAACAAGATATATATAGAGAGAGAGTGTGAGCTAATAGTAGGAATTTTAAAAGGGTTCCATTTAACCAATCGCTCAGAAAAGAATAGAAAAGTCTCGTCTGTTTTAAAAAAAAGTGCCTTTGTGCCAGTGTTTACAGACGAATAGATGGGGAAGAGGTTTCATCCCTATAGAAGATGATCCCTCTCGTAACAGTTTCCTGGGAAAGAATGATAGGATGTATTATATTCTTAAAGACAATGAGAGTCTAAAACAGATCTTCGGAACTCTTCTATATCAGCGCACAGCCCTCAGTTGAATTGAAACGTCTACGAACGTTAGCCTTGGCTTTAGTCTTTCGTAAACGAACTGAAATCAACAAATCTGGATCGATTTATTTTCTATTACTTCCATTGTGCAGCTTATAGTCTTATAAATTAAAATGTTTTGCATCACTTTCTGAATATTTCGATTCGACAATGAATAAGAGATACAGCATTCGCTAACAAATTATTTTAACTCAGATGAAAAATTCCAAACATCAATTTGAAGCAGAGAAGTATAAAATCACCTAAATGATCCGTAAACGGAAATACAAGTACAAAATTATATAATTTATTGTTCTGTAGAGATTACCCAAATTGATATAAAAATGACATCGCAATCCGAAAAATATTACATATAATATTACGTCAATTGCAAGCTAACTCACAAAGAAAAACATTCATATTCCTAGAAAGTTTTGGATGTCAACAACCACATGTGTTTCCAATCTCTTCATTCAATAATGAGAATGTGAAGAGAAAATTTCGTTATAAATCACTAATAGAATATCAATGACTTACTTATTCCCAAAGTGAAGATGGAATTTACTGTAAATAACGAGTAATTTATTCCAAGGAATTTGCGGGAAAATCTATCAGTCAACCATTGGAATAATTGATCCGCCTTTCCGCTTCTGGCGCAAATCGACGGAAAATCTCCGGAAACATAAATAAATATCTCACACACATTTTTTGCTAATTACCACCAATTTAAGAAGCTTTGTAGTAGGACATTGCCATGGATTTTATATGCACCACCATAGTTCGAGAGGTAAAAGAAAATAGGGAAAAAATACTTAATCTTGTTATAAAAATGAAATGTTCTGCGACTTCCTTTAAGACGTCTTCCTGATGACGGCCAAATTGACGGAACAGATGAAAACAAGAAACATAAACAATACAATAGGAATTTCCTACAACAGATTACTTGACGAGATTCAGAGTTACAAAAGCATTCCCAACTGCTGAGTCCATCGATGTCTCTAACTTCATTGTTGACAAAGTCATACTGAAACACGGTACTACCATAGAAAGGATAAGTGATCGAGGACGTACTTTCTTATCAAATATTGTGAAAGACCTTAATAAATCCACATCGTCTGAAGACTGCCTAAGAACCACATATCAATGGTTTTCAGATAGATTTAACAGGACATAAGCGGGCATGCTTTCCTTCTACGTATGTATCGAACAAAGAAATTAAGACAATATTCCACCCTACAAGACCTTCGTGTATAATAATTCAGCAGAAAAAGATACGACAGGAATCAGTCATTTTTTTCTTATTCATGAAAGAGGTATCTAGACTAATCTCGACGTAATGTTCCCGAATAATAATACAGAAGCACGTGATAATTACGTACAGCATCTAATCACCAGAGTTGAAGAGGCAAGGTAACTGTCAATACTTCATATTCTCGAAGCTCAGACTAAAGATAAATTTTATTATGATCATAGGCATCGACCAGTCATGTGAAAGGCACGGGAATTAGTTTGAGTGTTTACTCCTGCGAGAAAGGTTGGATTGTCCTAATAGCTCTTAAGGCGTTAATTTGGACCGTATTGAATCATTCGACGTTTATCTGATGTCCCAAATGAAGCAGAAAGAATGGAAGAAAACCGTAGACGACAAAGAACTAAAGATGTCGTCCCTGACCTGAGATTAAAACAATACATATTGGTCAAAACAATCAAAGTGATGGGAAGAGAATTCCTTACTTTTCAAGGAGGCTGTTACAAGGAGTCAGAGCAGATTACTGTGGGGCGATGCTTCTTTATAAAATGGAGGAAATGTAACAATACTCATTTCCTGTTAATGACGCAATAGGTAGAATTGGCTTTTGCGCCATAAACCTATATACATTCTCTACCCGCATCGTATTAACGATGTCTGCATGCAAAAATCGCTGACGGAAGAGGTTCAACTGTGACCCATATTTATTTAAGAGAACTTGTGCAGAGAAGCATTAACTGAGTAGAAGTGCATCTTCATCTTCGAATATATACATACCTCTTTTAAAGCTGTAATTTGGAGACAGGTTTTCATCTTCCTGTTTTCCTGCTTTGCATCCTATTATCTTCAATTATTGTCTAAGTTAATCTTATTTTTGTCTTTTTTTTTTTCAATTCTCTTACGTCTAGACCACAGTTAAATCTTGTTTGGCGCAGCATAGCCATAACTGGCTCTTGCGCCAATAAACTTCACATTCACTCACTATACCTTTACATTACTTCACTGCTACAGTAAGAAAAATAAAAAAAAATTTAAAAAAATAAGCAATATAAGCTTATTCTTAAGCACCTTCTCAATTAATTCTCAAGTTTATTATTTATATAAGTTTGTTCTTAAGTTTTCCTTTCTTGAGAAAATCGCCTGATTTTTTTTTAAATCTCTTTTTCCCACAAGACCTAATTTTCAATCTGTCAATTCTATCGCAGTACATTTCTTTCAATTTTAATTCCATATGAATTTTTAAGGTATTTAAGGAATTCTTTCTAATATTGATTAACCAATTCGCATAACATTGTAATAAAATAAGTTTTTCGGGGATTTTTTGACATTTTTCCAAAATGACTTATTATGAATTGTGATTCAGATTTATGTACGGAATTCGCCACATTAAAAATAACAAGAGAAGATAACGAGTTTGTGTAAACGGATCTTTTGCACGTTACAGAGTCTCAAAGTTCTCTCGTCGCGTGATGACGAAGGTAAGAGAGGGAGGAACAGATTCAGTTGCTCTCTTTGTCATCTGAACTCTTTGCCATACCATCTAATTAAGAATTTCAATGAACGAGGTCCGTCAACTATATCACGCGGGTTGATCGAGGAGAGAATTTCATAGAAACTGCTCTTTTGAATAGATAATTATTTTAAGAATGATGCGTGCTTTAAAAGAATAACTGTTCCTGTATGTTCATGTTCAGATATTCTAATATAATATTTTCTCTTATAAATAGCACGCTTTCTGATTCTCTTACCGCACATTCTTTAGACGCAACAAACAATTAAAAACCATTCGTTTTTCAATATTAAAACACATATGTGTCAATCTGAATGCTTCTACGGGTTAAATTGTGAATAATTAATAAGCCCTTGACGTATTTTACGTACACTTTGACGAAGGTTTGCTATCGAAATGAGCCACTTTCCACATATCTTCATCGCCGAAATTCAATATAATTTTGTTCATTTCGTTGTATTAACATCGCAGTAGATATTGGCGACAAACCTCTTTCAAATGACGAGGACGATACCTGAGCTGGCAAACCCTTTCCTAACTTCCCCACCTCGCCATTGGGAGGACTTTGTACTACGACAGATTTAAAGTGCTTCATCCACTGATATACAGCGGGTATTTATTGGCATACAGGTTCGAATCTACGACTCGACGAAAACCGCGAGTCCACTGCCTTATTCACTAGGGTACCGCGGCCCTATAATTTTGTTAGAAGATGACTTTTAGAATTCTGCATATTTTTCATAATGTTTTCTCACTTTTCATCTGTGATTTTTAATTTCTCTTTTTTCTTTCGTATTAAGAGTTGAAATTATTATTTTAAAATTAAACTGTTAAAAATTCCCTTTTGAAAAGAAATAAACAATATAATATTTAAACACTTGGGTCTGTCGTTAAAAAAAATTAAAAAAGAGAATAACATTTCTCTTCTAATTCAAATGAGTCCTTCGAAATGCATAGTAGATATAGAATAAAAATAAGATGCACCTAAAAAAGAGAAAAATACTGATGTGAAATAAAGTATAACGAATGATAAAAAAAATGTAAACGGAATCCGTCCACATTTTCAAAATTGATTCTAGCGTACGAGGATAAAATGGTTGTAATTGAAATATTAAAATAAAAATACCGGAATAAAAAACAATTGGAAAATATTTCTGTTAATGGCATTTTAAACAAAAAGCTAAATTACAAATAAGGTGTGGGATGCATTCAATAAATAAATTTATGTTAAAAAAAAATGTAGTATAACTTTCGCTGTTTGATTATAAAATAAGAAATAGTCACTCGTACAGACACTTTTTTTTATTCAGACGCACACATTTTTTTTTAAAAATTAAAGAACGTTAAAGAGCTTTTCTATTGTCCTGTCAAATATTTACTTCTATATCAAACAGATTTTTAATTTATAATCGTCCTCTATTCGGCAAATTCCTGTAATCGTAGATAAATAAATGAAAATTTGATATGTTACATAGCATTCAATGAACTGAAGTTGTTTTTTCTCCTTGGTCTGGGGTTTAACCATCAATTTCAAATTACAGAAACTGTAATTTTCAATATATTTGAGTGAAGATTTTTATTTTCATCACTAAAATATTTGTATGAATTTCTTACAAGAAATAAAATTGGATTTCGTGGTTTTTTTTTTTTTTTTTTTTTTTTGAGTGAATAATATACAGAACAGTTTTTTTTATTTGAAGTCTTATCTTTCTAGCTAATTTAAAAAGGATATAAAGACTATCTTCATAAAAATTCGGAGGTCCAACAAGGGTCTTCCGTCCTTGGGCTTTCGATTGCGATCGTATTTTACAACAGATCGATACGATATGATGACATCGCTCTTAATCTTTTTCGATAATTTGTGGTTACATTTTCATGTAAAGTCACTGTCACAGCCTTACACAGATGCATGAGCAAAATGAATGTAATACCAATAAATAAAGATTTATTTATTGATTCGAGTATCGCCATCTTCGTTTAAATTTATCGATTTCATTTTCTGATGATGGGGTAAGAAAAATTTTTTTTAAATATTTTTAGCTATTGTTTTGATGTGTCTCAGTCGCGTAAAACGCTTCAAAACAAACATAATCGTGAGCGTCATGTGACAGCTACCATAACTGATTTTCCTTCTCGCCATAATTTTTAGGTAATTTAGTTTTTAAATGTGTTAAACAAGTTTGTTAAACATGATAAATGTGTTAACCTTTTGAGGGGTTATTTAAAAAAAAAACATTAAATTTTAGTTAAAGTTCATCTGATATGAGTTAATAATGTTAAAATGATACAATATCAAACGTTAAAATTAATTTTTATATATTTCCTGCTTTTGAATTCCCGGTATATATATTGAATGTACCACCGCCCCCCTAGGTCGTCTTATTTGTACACTCGTTATCTCGTATTCCTTCGAAGAAACAATAAATTCTTTCATAAATAAAGTATATTATTTTAGTTAATTTGGGAAATATTAGGATCACAAAGCACTTTTAAAAAATGAGGTCTTTGTGATGTATTTTTATTTTTATGAATGATAATTTGTGCGAAAATGTGTTAATTAATTTAAGTATAACTTTTTTTTTATGCATGTATGATTTTCATAATTTAATGACATAACTACGCTATAAACTTAGTAAACCAAATTTAGTACAAAAGCAAACGCAGTTTTATTTAAAATAAAGCATAACTTTCATTGCATATACTGTAAAGTTATTTTCTTTCTCACTCTTTTCTAAAGGTAACTCCGATCCATCAGAATGGAGCTCTTTAAACCAAACCGTTTTTTTTTTTTTTTCAATCGAAAGTCCTCGAGTGGCATTCTTTTAAAAATGTTTTTCAGAAATATACATAGTTAAAAATTAATTAAAATTAGATTATAAGGCTACTTTAAATAAAATTAAGAATATTAAACTTAGATCCGTAAGAGTTCAAAAACCAGCCGTTCACGGTAATTGTTAGCATTCGATACATACCTTCTCCCATATGTGATGGACAGATGTGTCAAAAAAAAAAAAAAGAAAGAAGGAAAGGTCATCCCTCCTTATTCTGAAGTATTTATGGGGTACGCTGAGGGCTCTGTTCTTCTAAAAAAGCGGGTAACTCTTTGCTGTATTGTATCTTTTGTAAAACCCTTCTTTAATGATTTACATCTTAGTTTACATAGATTATTTGATAAAGTTCACAGCTAGAAGCAATGAACCCCTACTGTCGTCAATCAATTGTCGGCAGCTTATTGTCTATTATTATCTCATGCTAACACTATGCTGTATCAATTATTGGTTAGAAGTCTCACGTCTATCAACAACAAGTCATTAATCTACTGTTTCACGCCAGTTCTATCTTAGACGCCTTCGAATACTCTCACTCCGTCTTCATTTTGTTAGATTTTTTTTTTGTAACAGTTTTGTTTTTGAGAATTTCTTTTTTTTTCCCCTGCGCTTTTGTTTGTTGATTTTTCATGGGCATGCACAGCGTTGATAATTTTTTATTAGCCCTCCGAGGAACTATTATTTTAGATGAAGTCTTTTGGCGTACCAGACCACTTTTCAATTTTTTTTTTATCGATTGCTTCATTTTTAATTACATTTCTCTTAAATATATTCAATTTCATAATTTTTCGTTTGCTTGAATTTTTTGCATGTAGCTGATGTATATTCAATTTAATAATGTATCGGTTTTTTTTAAATTTAAATTGCATTTGTCTTAAATATATTCAATTTAATAATTTTTATTTGCATTAATTTTAATTGCATGTAGCTGATATAAATTTAATTTAATGATTTGTCGTTTCCTTTTATTTTAATATCAGAAAAGTTCACTATTTTCCAATTCTCTATATTTTCTCGTTTATTATTTTATTTTATCTGAGTAATTTGATAATAATTATAAAAAAAACCGCAACTTAGTTGGTTAAATCTGTTCTTTGCAAAACTTTGCAATATAACTGTCTCTCCTGATTCTAAATTTTTTTTTTCTTGCTAGAATAAGTCTGATTTTTGCCTCACTGGAACTTTATAACATATTTATGACCTTTTCCATTTACTGTAATAAAGTCAAAAATCACATATCAGTCTGATTTGAAGATATTAGGGCTGCCATATTTGTCTCACTAACCCTCTGATTGGCAAGTGGTTTAAATTTATACCACTTAGTTTTAAGTATGAAACGAATACTTTAAATGTATTTTGTTTTGAGTAATTAGCAATATTTACATAAAGTTTAAAACATGTAGATTGGTTAGCTGATGAAATTAAAATTTTCAAGTCATTTCAGAAACATTTCTGTAAGGAATAAAACAACCACTTGTTAGGAACTTTCTTTAGATTCAAAGCAATAATTTTTATAATCATTCTGCATGGTTGCGCCATCTAAATTAAGTAAATAACACTATAAGATACCATTTAATGATAAATGTGTGAGGAAAAAGGTATTTTACAGAGATTTTTAAGGTTCTAAATCGTTGTTATAAAAAATATACCCATTCCCCTGAAAGGGTTAAATAAGTTATCTTGTGCAGTAGAAGTACAGGTGTTATATAAAGGTTTCCGCAATTTATTCAACAGTGTCAGATCGAAGCCGTACCGTAAGATGCAATGTTGTAGGTGGGTTACATGTGTTTGAAATTAATTCAAAATTAATTTCTTTTGATTAGATTTACACTGTTGATATGTTTGGTTACAGAATTGTGCAAAAATATATTTGGTTTTAAATTTAAAAGAACAAATACCCATAAATAACAGGATTTGGATCTGTTTGCGTCAGTTTTGAAATAAATATATGATTAAAAATAATTTCTACAGAAAACTAGACGAGACAATGGCAAATGGTTATTTCATAAATGCGAAATAAAAATTTTTGATAGAAATATTTGTTTAGTTTTTAACATTTTGAACATTTTTGGTAAGACTTACGATTATTAATAAAGTGACAAACATTAGGACGCATTTTACTTTAAAAAAGTTTTCAAGTCTAAATAAGATGAAAAAAATACTTTAGTTGCAGGACTTTTGAGATATAGAATCTTCACAGAATTTTTTATAGCAACTTACATCTAGGGTTACTTCTACGTTATAGAACCAAACTTCGTTAGGTGACATTCGAGTTATGTTAATTCCTTTTCTGTATCCCCGCAATAATCAGGGCTTCCTAAATACGATTTGTCTTGAAATACTGAAGAATATACGAATATATTTTGGAATTCTCACAAAATGGCAGCAACACTTTAAAAACGAATTACCCGAAACAAATATTCCCCACCTGCATCATTTTCGTACAATAATAAGTGTCATTACAGAAAATAATTCATTTGTTCGATTTAAAAATAATCAATAAAAAGACTTTCTGAATAGCGAGGAATTATTCAACTATTTCAATTTCTCGAAGTACCTTAAAAATGTAAGAATGATCTGTCATGAATCATAAATACCTTCACTGTGTATAAAGATGACATTTTTCAAACTGAAGAAAAAAATTAATGTAGAAGCATCATCTGATTCCAAGGCATGACGGCACTCCTAACGCGCTATTTTGCAACAATTCTGTTTCTGTGAAATGAAAAGCAATTTAAGAGAACTGTGTTAAATTGTATCGCTATCTATTCCAGAGTTTTGGATTATCACAGGAAACCAACTACAAAAAACGGAGAATATCATTTTGTGAAATATAATGTACTATTATCAACCAATTACTTCCAGAAGGGGGAGGATAAGTATGGTTTTTGTGAGGCCGAAATCTCGACGACGACATTTTTCCTGCTTAAACTTAAATTGCCCGTACAGGGGTATTCAGTGACAATCAAATAATTTGCAAGTACCAGTCCAGTGGACAGTTAACTTCACATATGATTTTATATAGGGTACACTAACAGATTGCATTGTTGCATTAGTCACTTTACTTATGAATAAATTTTAGGAAAATGGAAGTTATAGAAAAGAAACACAAAGAAACTGGGAAGAAGCTAGAGTATAAAGTACAACAGTGACACGGTTTTTAATGTGAATAAAAAACCATCAATCTCAAAGGTCTGTCCTCTCCTCTACCTACTCATTACGCTCGAATCCTCCCCCCCCCCAAAAAAAAAACCCTACCTAATGAAGATCATTTGGTTTTTAGTTGACCGGAAGTTGCTTTACCTTTCCAGCGTTGTTCGGCTAGGCAGACTACATACTCCAACCTCCAACTAGTTTCTCCAAACGAAATTATTCGTCCAGATGATTTTGAACGTATTTTATTTGAACTTGAGGATAAAAAGCTATTATTCGCAGATTGCTTCTTTCCGAAGTCATGAATGAGGAGCAGATAAATGACAACCATTACCGAAAAAACAAAATGGCCGAGAAACTTCACGCAGCAGATCTATGACTAATTACATTATCAATAGTTGCACACGATGTTTTGATATTACGCGTAAAAGTCATTCGGCTAAAATGATGAAGATGAACATTCATAAAAACATTTTTTCTGTGCAATGCTAATTTTAATTTTGGAGCATTTCTGCATAACTTTTAACTGCAATTTTTAAACTATATTCTTAATTTGTTAACTTTATTTTGTATTTTAACATTTGTTTCATTGTTTAAAATTACATTTCTGCTTTGAAATTGTTTGGCTTTCATTCCAGGTTAGATTTTATTTGAAAATTCTTCTTTGACATGGCGCATTTCGGAGTGCGCCGGTCATGGTTTTTTTTTATATCTTAAGGCAACTTTTCACTAAAGAATGAGTCAATAATCATTTTATACCGAAAAGAAAAACAAATTTTTAGCAAAAATATCACAAAACAATTTATGATACAGACTGCCGTACTCAATTAGTCACCCCGACAAGTCTATACTGTCATGCACGTTCCTTACAATAAAGGGTTTAATCTACTGAATGGTCCATTAATGAGATACTTCCTCTCTGGTTTACTTTCTAGTACGAAAGACCAGAGTTATGTCTGTTCTCTGTAAAATAAAATACTTAGCCAAGCAGACATTTCCAACCTGTGAATAATATCGAAATAAATAAATTGCATACATTCAACAAGACCATCTTTTATTTACAGCTTTGTATAGAATATCGCAGAAAAGAGCTTTCAATTTTTGTGCTAAATATAGACAAAACAACTCCGGTTTACTGTATATATTATGTTATTAGTTACGCCCCTGTATATTATTACATTTGTTCTTTCATTTTCCCAGTCAATGAAGTGCATTTGTGATTCTTCTAATCTTAAAAACAACTCTTTTTTTTTAAATTGTTGCAAACGAAAGGCTTAACATTAAGGTTATTTTCTTAGTCAATTTTATAAATCCCAAATTTATTTTATTTTTTTGAGAAAATTATGATATCGCATTTAAAACTGTTATCGATCCTTAAAATATGGCAGCAACTCAAAACTAGAAATCGATTGCAATTTAGTTCAATCTTTATTGGGTTTTTTTTTTTTTTTTAATTTTGCTCACATAATTAATTTATTCACAATTAGTAAACAATTAAGTTACTAATTGTGAATAAATTTATAGTATTATATACTGAATAGTTATTAACAATTCTGTAAATTGAGCTCTAAACTCACGTTGAAAAAGCATTCTCCCAAAAATCACAATTATGGAACTCGAAAAATGGGTACTGAGAATTCAAAGTATAAGACTATCTGACGATTTTAACGATTGAACGAAGGCGGAAAAATAAACAGAACCAAACTGAATGACGATATCCTCGCCGAAAACGATTTTATCGAATAATTCCTGAAAAAGTTTTCTGTCCAACTTTTTTCAATCCGAAGCTATTTGTTTGTGTTCTTTTCAAGAGTTTCGCGTTTTTTAAGCCTACTAGTGACGTCATTTATTATAGGCATACTATGTAATTAGAGCTACATGATTACGTTTTAAAGTTTAATCAATGTTGTTGATAGAAAAATTCTGCCACACTGAATTTTTTTGTTAAAATATAAAATATAAATGCACATAAATATTATTTTCCTCTTCTTTTAATTTTAATTTCACTTCAATTTAGAAATCAGCTCCTAAAGACACTAATTTCGCTCACGAAATATCCGACTTTTGAGCATTATCTATACATACGTGTGTCTGTGTGTGCGCACGTGTGAGTTGTGTGTGTTTGAGTAGAGTGTGTGTGAGTGAAAGAGTGAATGTGTGTGCGTGAATATATGTGTGTAATAATATCATTTAAATATAATCCTAATTTTTCTATTCTTTAACTATAAAACAGTAAGAAATTCCATCTTATTTACTGATAGAATTCCGAATTTAATTTCCAATTTATACAATCCGATACTCCTAAAATAAGCAATGTAAGCACTTCACACAGATTCAGAGCTGCAGAGAAAATCCCTAATAGACTTTCTGTCTGCAGCTAAAACCGTAAGAAACCCACCATCTGATACCACGTAATCTGATGACTTGCCTTCATATAAAGTCTAAGCAAGGTAAATGCCTTTCGCTTTAACCCCGACGGCTAAGAACTACGCATCCGATCTCCTCAAATGTACACACTGTAATTCATTTAATCTAATGGACGTAGCTTGTGCTAAATTCCTCACCATGGTATTACCTTTTTCAAATTCAACCTAAAATAAACAGACCTTTCTAGGAAAAATGGTCTTATTTTGCAATCCCACAACAAGACAGTATCTCTTTATTTCAACCATTAGCTTTTTTTATTGATTGGGGTGACATAAGATGAACGAGGTCTCAAACCAATGGTACTAAATGTATGTTTTCTAACTAAAGCGGATTCTACCTAAAAATTACTATAATATGATTATCCTATGTATCATCATTGGTTATAATATATGTCATCATTAGTCTTTTTTTATTATTTTGCCGACCAATTTGATACGTTCCTTTTTATACCATGATTCGGTGGAGTTAAAAGTTTGCTGCTAAAACTAAAAAAATAATGCTTTCGACAACGATTGATCCCAATGAAACTACTCGCGGATCGATCCATTCGAATTCGTTTAAAATCGAATAAGTCATTTATAGATCTATCGGAAAAGAGGGTATAATTTCAAGTAAATATGATGAGGTACATCGATATCTGAATTCGATTTGATATAAGTTTCTAAACATAATTTTAAAATTACATGTATCCTTAAATATAAAATAAGGATTATAATAATAATTGATTCGTGAGACGAACTCTATACGAGCCACTCAAGCATCAGTGAAAAATTTCCTATAAATAAGTGGCTTTCGATGCCTTTCCGTTAATTCTGCCTTATTCCTTTGAAATTCATCTTCTATACTGTGACATCAGAAGGGTATTGCTCCATAGCCAATGATACATTTCTTTCCCTCCAGTGAAGCTAGAGAGAAACAAAGTATGAAAAATTTTTATTTTCCGAATAAAATAAAGGTGGCCACATTCGAAATTCCGAGAATAATGACGGTACAAATTGTGAATAATCGAACTGTTCTTGACGGAGCGGACGGGAAATTGTTGCAGTGCCTGGCCGATAAACTCAATTTCGAAATAGAACTTTTTTTGTCTCCCAATGGCCAATTCGGATCCCGTCATAGCAATGGGACGTGGGATGGAGTAATTGGATTAGTACAGAGCGGAGCAGCTGATATTGGAGTGCAGTCTTTATCTATTTCTGAAGAAAGAATGACAGCCGTTGACTTCAGCATCCCATACTTTGCCCACGAAAAGGCTTTTCTGGCAAAAGAACCTGGACTGATGCCCAAAATAACAGCTTTCACCTACCCATTCAGCCAGAATGTTTGGATTCTATACGTTTTGATGATACTAGCTGCTACTGTTCTCTTTCAAAGAGTAATATTCAGGAACACCACTCTCTTGGGCAGCTTCCTATGGGTGCTGGGAAGTATCGCTTCTCAGCCCATGGGAAATATCAGAGACACGCCCTGGAGGAGAGTGTTGCTTGGTTTCTGGCTGACCATTGCAGTTGCCATGCCTTTCTTCTACAAAACCAGTTTTGTGTCCTACTTGACCATGCCGGAAAAAGAACCTGTCCCTAGAACTTTCGAAGAGTTGTCGAAGGCGGTTTTAAGTGGAAAGTACAAATGTTTAACACATAAAGGAACCATTGACAGACATTTACTACGTGCAAGTGAGAATGAATACATCGTGAAGTTGGGAGAAATTATTGAGAAAAACGACTGGGAATTTTCGTTTGGACAGAAACTCGCAGACCTCTTGGATGATCCGGTTGCACTAATGAATACGAGAGGAGCTTTCAGATTATTTTTTGGTTCGCCGCCATACATCAACGTGAGAGAGTCTGATGATACCTTAGGCATTTGGTATACAGGAATTGCAATGAATAAAGAATTCTGTTGTAGAGAACGACTGAATGACGTTATCCACAGCATAAACAATGGTGGATTCATCAATAAATGGTTAAAAGATGATGCCTTTGCTGGTACCTTGAAAAACAGGTTGGAAGTGAAGCATGAAGAACCGGAATCGCAACTTAAATTACAGGATCTAAAATTGGCCTTTTTTACATTGTTCTGTGGATATGCTTTAGCTTTCTTAGCCTTCTTAGCTGAGTTATGGATACCAAAACGCTTTGTTCCACAATAAGATGACACAACGGTTTGTATAGCACTTCAATAATGAACTTAAAATGTTTTACTTAAGTACGAACTCTAAATAAGTTAAGAATATCACAGCATACGCAGATTCTTAAAATGAGAATAATATATATCATCAAAATTTATATGTTTCTAATATTAATTGTTCTTAACATTTTGATTTCAAACACTGATATATACAGGAAGAATTCTTGGCATTTACCGCAAATAACGTTGTGCCACGACAAATTTTGACGAAAGTAGCACATTTCACTCACTTGAAATCCTTCATTACTCACCATTGAATTCTAATGTTTTCACGAATGATTATTGAATTCTGCTTATCAGAGTCTAATAAAGTATTTTTATTCCCTAGAATGATTTAATTTTTGATAACTGAAATGCTTTGCTACTAATTTTTAGTAATATTCTTCATATACGTTCTATTTTTAAAAATTACTATAGTTTTTCAATAAGTCATTCGAAAACCCAAGAGATAGCGCTGGCAGCATCACAAATAATTTCTTTTTAGGAAGCATCATGACTCACTAGACAGCTATTCAAGTCTCAATTATTTCCATAAAAGGCTTTATTTTTTACTGCCTACTAAAGCAAGGAACATGTGTTTACTTAAAAAAAAAAGTTTGTTTAGAGCGGTGATTAAAAACTTATTTTTATAATTGAGTAAACGAATTAAAACATAGCCGTACAACCACAAAAGATAAAAGTCATTCGGGACGTCCAGTGGAAGTGACTAATCTCGGAAGGATTGACAAAATCCACGATATGTTTCCGGGTGAGCGACGAATGAAAATACACGAAATAATTGAGGCCATTTGCATATCGAGAGGTACAGTATTTTCAATTTCGCTCGCAAAATTAGGCGTGAAAAAAATATCGGTTGCGAAGTGTCGCATTTGCCCTCATTGGAAAATAAACACAATCATGTTGTCGGCTCCTCAGCTATTTTGGCGCTTTTTCGTCGCAATCCTAACGTGTCGATACATAACAGTGGACGATAATTCGACACACTACTACACTTTAGAAACAAAAAAAAAAAACCATTCAAAACCATTTGTTTTGTTGTCGAACGGGAAATCGGTTTGTAAGATTATGACCAATGTTTTTTTAGATGCACGCGGATTCATCATCACCGATTATTCGGAGTAAGGAAAAACTATAACTGCAAATTATTATGCATCGTTATTGCTCCAATTGAGTGAAGAAATAAAAAATATTTTCACATTTACAACTCGTTACTTTCTCATTTGGATACACTACTACACTTCAGACACACACACACGCACAAAAAAAAAAAAAAAACAGTCAAAACAGTAGGTTTTGAAGGTAAGCAGGCTCCGAAGAAAATAAAGATGGAGAATTCGGCTGGCAAGGTGATGACAACGGTTTCTTAAGAAAACCTTTCTCATTTACAAAAGTAAAAGATATTCTTCGTTCAAGATAATGCACCGGTGTATGAATGATACCTGTTATATTGCACGGGTGTTCTAAAACCGTACTTTTAGATTGCTTTCAAAAGTTGTAAAAAGCTTCGAAAAGTGTATAGAGGTAAAAGGTGACTATGTCGGAAAATAAAATAAAAATAATAAATCTAAAAAAAACTTGTTTATCTATCTCTTTCCAACGACTTATTGAACTACGCACATATCTGTTCTTTTTCGTAAGTAATAATTTTTTATGGCCAAACTCCACGGAATGTTTCTTATTAAAGTTAAATTTCAAAATTTCGTTTCTTTTTTTCAGTCAGGAAAATAACTATTGGAGTTAGTATTGGCGAATCTTAAGGTCAATGTAAATTACATTTTGGAATCGTGATGACATTTTCATTTGATATGTTTTGAAATTTTGAGGAAGATCCGCCTTTTTAAAGAGAAAAATTGACTCAAAATTTAGTACGTCTTATGAGCTGGAGATAACAATAAAAGGCCTGAGTACTTTGAATGTGGAACACCAGAATGTCCTTTACAAATGTAATATTATTTAATAAATGCGTCATGAAATATGCTTTTTTAAAAAATAGTTCCATACATATAGAGTGCGTCTTATGTCTCGCCAAATACAGAATGTTACTCTCTATCGAAATCATATAGTGTATTTTCTTTGCATAAAACTCCGAATACCCAGTTTAAATAATAATTACGTAGTCAACGTTAAGTATGAAAACTGTGTGTGTGTGTGTTTAACTAATTCCATTTAGATTTTTAGAATTGGAGCATTCTTTTTCTTTTACAGCCAGATTTTTTTTTCTCAATGTTAATCCACGAGATACTGGAATTTAAGGATTATTTCATTGTTCAATTAAGGAAAAGTGAGTTATTTGGTTTTTGAAAGCTTTTCTGGTAAAAATATTGTAACAAATTTAATAGTTAAATTAGACATTATTTCTTTTTTCAAAAAATGTATAATTAAATGTTATAATTTAGCGTATCATAAAATATCTGAATTTTATAATTCTTCTTCTTCTTGAACTTGATTTAAGAAATGCCTTTTTCTCCTCTCTTTCAAAGGAACTATAATGCAAAAAAAAAAAAGGAATCTAAATAAACTAGAATTTTGAATAATGTCACGCGGAAATTTTATACTGAGTTTTGTTCCTGCATAATGACTATTAGGGCCGGAAATATAGCTTTATACTCCAGGGGAGATACTTAAGTTTGTAACACTTAATAAATGAAGGTAATCCTGACGACAGATTTAGGAATTATTTCGGTCACTAAACGTCGCTCAATTTGGAGACAAAAGTAGATGTAACTAAATGAAAGTAGAAACCTCATTGGATGTTCGTTGGAGGATATATTATATGAGATCCATTATGATTATTAGTTATTGTATGTAGAGTTAGGAAATATGCAAATGCGATATTATGATTACGTGATACTAATTGCTGTGAGCAGAGAGCTTACGAATTTTGTGTTTGAGTTGCGGAATATTTTTACGTAAGTGTGTGAAATGCTTTTATTTAAAAGGAAATGTTTTGTATTTGCAAGACTGTCACAAATTAAAAATTTAGATTGGAAAGGACCTGCTTATTAAATCATGTACCTTTTTTTCTACTTGAAAGTGTATCAGCCCTGTGACAATATGGTAGCAAAGTGGGGGAAAATAAAACATTTGACACCAAATAATACTTCTTTTCCACAAACACGGGATCTAATCCCGTATATTACTTTTTCCAATTTTGAAAAGCCTCTAAGAACATTCTAGTGGAGGGTATTAAATTTCAATATGAAACTTTGCATTTTCTTATTTATTGTGAAAAGAAATAATTTCTGGTTGTGTTTTTATCACTTCAAAATTGGAAAATAGAAAAAAAAATCTTCAAAAAAAGAACTTTTTTTTACGCGAGAAATAACTATAGGAATATTTATCTAGGAAAATATGAATGATTCCTTTGTAACATTGTTTGCATACCAAGAATTGAAAAATATTAACTTGTAAAGGGAAGTGAGGAAATTCAGTAAATTGTAGAAACAAAATTATATTCAATACAGTAAGAATCTTAAACCAACAATTATCTGAGCTTATCAAACACACGACGAGTCGAAACGCTCGTGAGAAAGGTTTGGTTTGGATTGGTTTTAGTAACTTCGCTGTAGAAGCAATTCGAGAACTATTGGCGATCGACCTCATAATTTTAAACTTTGGTTAAGCGACTAGGATGACACCTCAGCTGCCACCTCTCTCCTAACTTCCACAGCACATCTCTGGTTCCCACAGATTTAACGTGCATCAGTCCTGACTATCCGGGGGGCTTTAGTGGCATCAATGCAAAAACTCGCAACTCAACGAAAACCGTCTGCCGCGAGTATGTCCACTAGGCTACAGCGGCCTCGCGAGAAAGAATTTAACCGGAAAGAAACTAAAAACAAATTTTTTTATTTATGTTTGTTTTTTCCGTAATGTAATTAAAATATTTAGCAAATATTGTTTTTTATTTTTAGAATACCTTCGAAAATTTTTCTCATTTTAACTTTAGAACAATCCCTTATCCTGCAATCAACTGTTAGTCACATTGCATTGCATCACAATTATAACTTTCATCTCTAAGAAATATAAGTGCGTAAAATAGAAAAGCACTTTTCTTTAATCAATGAAAATGTTCGCAAATTTACAAGTTCGAATTCTCTTAAAATTCCTATAGATGTATTTTGACACAAAGTAAAATTTGTTTTTTTATATAAAAAAAAATGAAAAGTCATTTTCCTTTCTCAATTTTCAGCTGCAATACTCCGCAAGTCTTTTGAGTATCAGAAGACTAAATATCAGGCGCTAAGAGAAAGAATGGGATCAAAACTTCAGAAGTCAACCAAATGAGTGAACCCTATAAAATGTATGATATTATTGCATGAGATAATTGTGGTGTCCCCTCCTTTTTTGTTCAGGAAAGGGGTTGCCAGAGTAATAAAATAAGACGAAATCTGTACTTTCAAGTAAGAGTTAGGAATGAAAAAGAGCTCCAAGATAGATAACGAAGAGTAAATAGCATTTTACTGTTATTTGTTAAAGAAAGGATTTTTAATAAATTTATTACGCCAGAGTGAACTATTGAGTACGCTTGCACATAAAACAGCCATTACAACACCCAGAGATGGGAAATGCCACCAAATTAAACTATCCCATCAGGGATTTCAAGGATGAAAAAGGAGAAAGAAAAATATGTAATACTGCGACAATCTTCCTTCTGTGATAAATAGGATCCATCTTCGTCCTAACTTCTTTCAGCTTAAATGCTCGTATTTTATCGTCTAGAACAGTGGTCTTCAACCTGGTTTTCCTGGAAGTTTGACAGAGGTTCCACAAGACATCACTATTTGCTTAATCAAAGCGCAAAATATTTTGTGAAAAACTTTAATTTTTATAAAATATAGAATTTACAGTATTAGTTTACCTGTAAAGATAAATATAAATAAATATATTTTATGGATAAAATAAAATATTTATTTTCATAAAAATCACGTTTTTTAAATACATGAATTAGATGGATTTGGTCATATATTATTCTCTATTTTTTGGCTCAGATGAAGAATCGCTCACTTGTTTCACTAATGTCAAGGTATGAAGTAAAATTGACTCCTCTCTTTTAAAATTGAAATTTTGGGCATATTGCATTTTAAAAGATAATATTGAAGGCTTTTCTAATTTGTGCAGTATTTTAGTAAACGGTAACACTAATCCCAATAAAAATGTAAATATTAGTTCGTTCCTACATTTATCAGGTCTACAAAAATCTTTTCTTGAATATTTCCCTGTTCAAAAGTTTCCACGGTAGCCTAGTGGTCATTGTTTCGGATTCGCGGCCGGCAGTTTTCGTTCAGTCGTGGGTTCGAGCCTTGGGTGCTAAAGACCCGCCATGTAGCCGCGGCTAATGCACGTTAAATCGGTTGGGGCACAAAGTCCTCCCATTGGCATGGTGTGAAAGTTAGACATTAACTGGAATTTAGCATCATTTTCCTGGAACCACTCCAACACAATTTTAGCCTCGTGACACGGGGCGTTGTCCTGTTGGAATATTCCATTTCCAACTGAAAAACAGGCCATGTAAGGGTCCAACTGGTCTGCAATGATGTTCAGATACCCTGTAGCATTCATGATCTGCTCTACCACAACCACTGGTCCCAGAGATGCCCAAGAGAACGTCCCTCAAAGCATAATACCTCCACCACCGGCCTGTGTATGACCTACTGTACATTGAGGGAGCAACTGTTCGCCTGGAAGACGGCGTATCCTGACACGGCCATCAGCATGATGAATGACAAACCGTGATTCATCTGACCAGGCAAATCTCTCCCACTGATCCATGAACCAGTCGCGATGTTCCCGGGCCCAGCTCACGCGCAGTTGGTGATGGCGCTTGTTCAGCAAAGGCACACGAGTGGGTCGTTTGCTGCGTAGCCCCATATCCAACAGTGTCCGCTGAACAGTCTGCTCCGATATTATTCTATTTGGCCCTGCATTGTATTGGGCTGTAAGATGAGCCACTGTCTGGCTCCGGTATTGCTTCACCATGCGAGATAGTCTCCGACGACCTTTTTCTTTCTCGTGGACGTCCAACACCATGTCGTCTACTGCTGGTTTCACCGTAATTCATCCACTTTGCATAAGTACTGACAACTGTAGATCGCGAACAACCCACGACTCGTGCAGTTTCAGAACATATATATATATATATATATATATATATATATATATATATATATATAAGAGAAAGAAGAAGAGAAATAAAATTAAAGCTTCGTATAAAAAAATAGATTATACTTTGAATATAATGAAATTTGCTCACTTTTTTTTAACTCCTAAATTTCTGAAAGTTCCTATTAAATTTAGAACGGTTTAATTTTTAAATGCAATACTGATTTTCAATGGTTCAAATACTTATATTACTACAGTCGGAAAAATTTTACAAAATACTGTTGAAAGTTTGGAAAGACTGCTATTATCAAAAATTTATGAAATAATTTAATTTTTTAAAAATGAAGAAATTTACTCTATTTATATTTATGACTTTGAAGATTTGTTTAATTCTATAGATTTAGATGGTTTAGTTAAAGTTATTTTGGCTATTTATAAAGACTTGATAGATATGTATCTTATGAAAAATTGAAATCTCTTATGAATCTTGTTCTAAAAGAAAACTACATTTTTTATAATGAAAAAATAATAAGTAAATAAAAGGTATACTTCAAGGGGATCCTGCAAGTAATAGTTTAGCTAATATTTATCTACTTTTCTTTGAATGTAAATTTAGAGATAACAATAATTTCAAATTATTTAAATATATTGATGATCTTATTGTTTTTCAAGTTAACTCTAATAAAAAATATTAAACCTGATTTGTCCTTTTATCCTTCATATTTAAATTTGAGTAGACCAAATGTAAGTTATCATGAAATAGAGACATCAGATGGTAATTTAAAAAATGATAATAATGCTATCATTAGTAATATTTATGAGAAGAGAGATAAACATTTTTTCCGTATAGTAAAGTGTCTATTTTTGATAGTAATTTAAGTTTACATATTTCTAGAAATATATTATCTGTTTTTTTTTCTCAAAAATATCAAATAAGTTAATTTATTAATCAATTTTAAAAATAAGTAAAATAACTTTTTGCCATTAAAATTTGAGCACCAAGAAGTAAGAGAGGGATTGTTACGAAAAAGGGCATGACGGTAAGTGTCAAGAGGATATGTAAATGATTCGAAATGCAGCATGATGGAGTTGAGACGCCAGAGGGAGTTGAATTTCGCTCTCCTTGGATAAAAATCAGGTAGCTAGAGTTTGTTTCTGTGTATTTAATTTATGCAGAGTGACGTTTTTTTTTATCAGATTTGTTTTTACATCGTCATGAGAGACAATATGAGCAGCTGTCAGAGTTCGAGTGAGGAAGAATCATAGGGATGACGAAAACCTGGTGGTCAGCTCGGCAAGTAGATCGCCACATAAGCCATTCTGACTTTACTGTGCAGAGGTGTTAGGACCAGTGGAGAGGTGTGTCACGGCGACAAGGCTAAAGACACCCTCTACAAATCAATAGTCGAGAAGACCGTCACATCATACGACAAGGTCGCATAGCGCCAGCTGTCTCATTGTCCACCATCCATATACCTTTACTACGGGTCTCTGTATTGCTGAAAGGCTCTCTCTGGTATTGCTGAAAGTCTCTCTCTACGGGTCTCTGTATTCTGTCTGGCTGAAAGACAGTTGCTATCATGGCGCCCATAACGTATTTGGCGCACTTGAAAATGCAGCGGGTATACAATGATGACATCTATGTAGAGAAGAAAAATATTCCACTTGCTTGAAAACTGGTTCTATCATCCGTTAAAATATAGATGAATATAAATATAACCCAAATGGCATGGCTTTAAGTTTATAAAGACTATCAAGAGTCTCAATCGTCTTTTCTCGGGTTTTTTCATCAATTTCTATTTGTCAATAGCCTGCCTTTAAATTCATCATAGAGAAAATTCTTCCCCCAGCTAGGCAATCCAAAGCATCAGTGTTTCTTAATTTTTCTCCAGTTATTAGTTTTCTGGGCAGATGTCCCTAATAATCTTCTCGGACTCAGCAAATAAATGGAATCGTCCGTTTCTTAGTTAGCAATTTCATTCCTCTAAGTATCATTTGACTTCGTTCAGACCAGTTTGTCCCCCACACATTACAACAGCCATTTTCAATATCAATAATCGTGGCTGATGCAAATAGCTTTTTTTTCGTACATTAAAATTTTATTACCAGTTATCATAGCCTTATCTGTATCTTCAATGTACGGATTAAAAGCACCTGTTTGCTTTACTGAATAGGCTTTGATCAGGCAATCTTTAGTTGCAAACACGGAGCAATCCGATTTACTCGACCTAGAAGACAAATTCCGCTGAAGCCGGATGGTCTTGCCTTGTTTACAGCATTGGTTACGTCACCACTTCCTTCACAATTAGTTTAGTTTCAATAATTATAAATGCTTAAAAAGATAATTTTAAGAATCGTGTGATGAAATGAATTAATTTTATAATGAGAAGCACACAAAAGGAAATTCATATTTCTTGATAACAAATGATATTTTACATTTTCTCTCTTTTATTCTTCAAAAGAATCTTCCATTATTACTTGCTAATATAGCAATATTTCCTGAATTGTTTATTTTTATTTCTAAACCACAATCTGTTAATAGAAACAATCTTAGTGACGAGGAATCTTAGGACTGTATTTATGAAAGCAATTGGATTATCACTGCGCAAAGCATGTTTTGCATCGTCGATTTCAATAAACACAGCGATATGAAAGCACTTATAAATATTCTCGGTACCTAATGTTCTAAAAAACAAAAGCAAAGATATTTTTTTTGAAATTATACAAATTGCAAAATTAATTCAACAATTAGAAGCATAATTTATTCCGAATATAACAGGGTTCTTAAAAAGTAATATTAAATTCTCAATTTGCGTAAGCAACCACTAAATAAACATATGTAACGGGAAACATAAAATAATTTTTGAAAATATTTAACTGCTCTTCAAAAGAATTCAGTTTTTAAAAAATTAAAATTACTTGAAAAAAAAAATAAACATTAATAATTATTTTCAGTCCCAGTAAACAGGTGTTTTAGTAACTCGAATCTACTTTAAAGTGATTTTACTATGTTCCTTCGAAATCAATCGCTTGGAATATCACTCCTGGATATTCTGGTGATATATTTTAACTTTACTCTTAGGAAATCCATATTAACCTTTCGCTCGAATGAGGTCACGGCTTCCTGTTAAAATCAGACAATAAATATATTTTGTCTATTTTATACATATGAATAATCATTTCCCATAAAAGTAAAAATCTGGATTAATTTTTTCAACATCTTACGATCAGTAAGATTAGCTGTACGTTCAACAATTTTCTATTGGTTAAATTTCAAGATTTAAAAAGATTTTTCTTGTATCAGTGATTTTTCTGTAATAATTAAAGTTATGTCAAAAGAGTGTAATTGTAAACAAAAGAAAAACTCACTGTCAGACAAATTCATTTGATAATGATCAATCAATGGTAAGTACAAGAGCAGAAGAGGCTATTGTCAAAAGTATTCTAGAAGAAGAGAGATCATCTAATGAGGAAGAAGAAGCTAACCAAAGCAGATTGTTAGGTCTCGAAGCTATACATTTGTTACTAACCTAGAATAGGGCGATATCAGCATAGGGCAA
>BMAW01112842.1:0-12817 GCA_019974015.1 Nephila pilipes
AATTTAGACAAATGTTTGTGAAGCATCAGAAAAAACAAGATATCACTTGGGGGGATTTCGCATACGAACTGACAAACTATTTTCACGAATGGATTCAAGGCGTACAGATTAACACATTTGAAGATTTGTGTAACCTGATGATTACTGACCAAATCAAAAGAAGAACTCCGCCTGAAATGTATGATCATTTTATTGACGAATGGACACATTTGAAAAAACTGGATCAAATTGCCTCAAAATTAGACGATTATGAAAATGTCAGAGCGAGTATAAGCAGAAGATCGAGAGAAAATTTCCGAAGAGAGTATTCGGCTTTTATCAAACGACCGCCATGGGAAGAACAGCAAAATTTACCAGCACTGAGATATATTCCACCTCATTCAAGAGAAAATACCAGAACTCCAAAGAAGGAAGAAATAAAAACATCAACGAAAGAATGTTATATTTGTGGATTACAACACCTGGCGAAGAACTGTCCAAAAAGATACAAAGCGATGGGAGTGAATGGTTGTATTGATAGACACACGTACGATGATCAGGCAGTAACCGCAGAAATTCGAACTGAGTTCCTGTTCGAAAGCAGAAATAAGAAAGAATCAAGCGAACCAAAATTAGCTATAAGTGATCTCCAATATGATGAAGTTGCTGTCAACGGAAAGAGTGCAATGGCTTTAATTGATTCCGGATCGATGATAACTGTGTTGAACTCGGATCTCATTTCCGATGAAAAGAATGAGGAAGGGAAAATAATTTTAAAAAGTGCATTCGGAGAATAAATAGAAGCTTCTCTTTCCTGTGTTCAGTTATGGATAAAGAACAAGAAAAACGAAGCATTTTCGAAACCAATTCAAGTATTAGCAGCGATCACAGATAAAATCTAAGGTCAAGCAATTATCCTATTAAATATATTTAAACTTTTGGAAGAGAATGTAAACGAAACCGCAAGCGATGAATCAACATCGGAGATTAATGGATATTGCTGTGACGGGCCGAAGTCTGATTTCATTAGCAGAGGAAGGGCAGAAAGCAGAAATCAAACATTAGAAAATGAAGAATGTTTATGTTTGGAAATATTATTTCTCACACAGGAGGAAAATGAATATCAACATCGCGTGAGTGAAAGAGATTTATTCAGAGATCAGCAGTTAAAATGTGATACGTTGAAAGATGTATGGAAACAATTCACTTTGAAAAAAGGGAATTTTTATTTGAGAGATGATCTACTATTCCATTTCGATAGAGTAACTGGAGAAAAGGTGGCTCAACTGGTTTAGCCTAAAATCAGAAGACCTCAAGTATTAAAATTGGCTCACGAATCAGTTTTTGGAAGTCATAAAGGATTCAAAAAGACCAGCGAAAGAATTCGTTTTAACTTCTGGTGGCCTGATTTGAAGAAGGACATTTTAGAGTATTGCAAATCTTTCAATAATTGTCAATTAAGAAACCAAGAGAAAGCTGCGGATAAAATACCTGTAATCCCTATTCTTAGACCAGATTTACCTTTTGAGGTCGTGAATGTTGATATAATTGGTTAGATTGACCCACCTTCGGCCAGAAAACACAAATACTGTCTTGTTGTGATAGACCAGCATTCCAGATGGCCGGAAGCGATTCCTCTTCGATCGTTGTCTGCCAAAGCTACATGCGACGTGTTAAAGGATATATTTATGAGGACTGGAATTCTAAATGTCATTGTCAGCGACATGCGTACTAATTTCACTTCAAAGTTAACTCAAGAATTCATGAAGCGCTTACCCCACGATTTTCAGTTCCTGGATACGCAGCGTCGAATGGACTCGTGGGGAGATACAACAAAGTATTAAAAAATTCATTGCACCCCGTGATTAGGACTGATCCAAGTAATTGGGACAAATATATCCCGTACTAGCTTTTCGCATACAGAGAAGTCCTAAACTGCACAACGGGAGTTTCACCTTTCAAGTTGATGTATGGACGAACAGCTAGAAGTCCTCTGAGTGTGTTAAAATCAAGCTGGTGTGGCGACATTGCCATTCCGTTGAACATGGGAAAATCCGTGTGGTGGACTACTTCTCAAAGATCTCAAACAAAAGATCAATTTTGAGATGGCTGCTGAGCAGGCGTAATTGCCTCTAATTGCCTTCGGAAGACAAGAAGCTTATACAAGATATTTCAATATCAAATCTCGTTCCAAAACTTTTGAAATGGGCAAAAAAGTATACTTATTGATACCTGATTCAACGAACAAGCTCTACGCGCAGTGGACTGACCCTGGAGAAATAGTTGGTTTGAATCCTCCTCACTCTTATAAAGTGAAATTGAGTGATGGAAAAATTCGGCATTGTCATGTGAATAAGATAAGGAGGTATTACCCAAGAGTTAAGACAATCGGTGGGATATTCGAAGACGATGAAGACTTTGGTGAAGTTCTTCCCACTCCAACTTCTCTGAGGCCCGGAATGAAAGAGTTATTGGAGCATATTGATGTAAACCATCTGGAAGATGAGGAAGAAACCGAATTGCTAGAATTGTTATGTCAATACCAAAAACTGTTTACGAGCAATGTAAACATTGCTAAAGTTGATGCTCATAAAATCAATTTAAAGCCAAACGTTGAACGGAAAAAACCGTTCATGTACAGGATCCCTGAAGCACTGAAGGGAAAAGTAGATCAACAAATCCAAGAATTATTCGAATTAGGATTAATCGAGGAAAGCCACGTTGAGATTGCATATCCGGTAGTCTGTGTGAATAAGAAAGATGGATCCATGAGATTGCGCATCGATTACCTGGCGTTGAACTGTGCAACGGTAACGGATGATTTCCCTATGGAAGACGCAACAGAATTGATCCAGTCGATTGGCAGAGCTATCGTAATAACTACTTTGGATCTTTTGAAGGGATATTGGGCAATCCCGATGTCGAAAAAAAGTAAAGATTTTACTTCTTTCAAAACTCATCGCCAAATGTATAGATTTAAAGTCATGAGTTTTGGGCTGAAAAGTGCATCTGCTACTTTTCAACGGGTAATGAATAAAACACTTGCTCCTTATAGAGAATTCGCCCGTTCGTATGTAGATGACATCGCCATATTTTCAAAAAATTTCAGTGAACATTTGCAGCATTTGAACATCATTTTATCGAAGTTGGAAGAATTAAACTTCACTGCAAACCTTAAGAAGTGTGATTTCTTGAAACCCCATGTGAAATATTTAGGACAGGTTGTCGGTTTAGGAAGACAGTCTGGTCCTGAAATGGTGCGCGCAATAAGAAACTTAGCATCTCCGACAAGTAAGATAGAGTTGCGTAGTGTTCTCGGTTTGTGCAATTACTATTGCGAGTACATTCCCAAATGTTCGGAGCTTGTGTATCCCCTCCCGGAGTTAACTAAAAAGAGAGTCTCCGACAAAATTCCATGGACTGATAAACATGAAGAAGTGTTCAAAATATTAAAAGTACACTTACCGATGCTCCTTCCTTATATACTCCTGTGATGAACCGTTCGTACATCATTCATTCAGATTCTTCATCAGTCGGCATTGCTGCATGTTTATGCCAAAAGTTGGATGAAAAGACTTACCCAATATCTTATGCGAGTCAGAAATTGACCAAGGCCCAGCAAGCTTGGTCAATCATTGAGCGGGAAGCATTCGGGATTGTGTGGAGATTGAAAAAGTTTGAATCGTGGGTGTTCGGCACCGAAATTGAATTCAATACGGATCATAATCCGCTCCCATTTTTTAAAAAAAGTACACTGCAATCGTCTAGACTGTAAAGATGGGCATTCTCCCAGCAAAGATTTAACCTAACTCTGAAACATTGAGCGGGAGCTAAAATACCTCATGCAGATGCGTTATCACGCTTAGTGTGAACATTATCAATTGTTGCTGAACGCAAGGATTTATTTTTGATTTCTTTATATATATATATATATATATATATATATATATATATATATATATATATACATATATAACACATCAATCAATAACTCCCGAGACTAACCCAGAGATGGCGCTCGTAGTAAACCAGTAACCAGGTCTTTCTAGAGTACTAACCTTTGCTTGAAACGTGTCAAAATTTTAAGTCGATCGGACCAGAAACAGCTGAGTTAACGAGGTTGGAGTAAAGTCGTTTTGTAGTTTGTTTAAAAAATGGAAAAAACCGAGTTTCGTGTTCTGATAAAACATTGTTTTTTAATGGGTAAAAACACCGTGCAAGCGAAACAATGGATTGAAAAATGTTACCCGGACTCTTGTCCATCAAAAGCAACGATTTGTCGGTGGTTTGCCGAGTTTAAACGTGGTCGTACCGACACAAATGACGCGGAACGCTCGGGTAGACCTGTGGAAGCCGTTACTACGGAAAATGTGAGTGAAGTGACAAAAATTATAATGAAAGATCGTAAAGTGAAGCTCCGTGAGATTGCTGAGATGACACAGATATCATATGGAAGTGTATTTACTGAAAAAGGTTTTTTGAAGCGAAGTGAAAAAGGTTTTTTCCAAGTGGGTGCCGCGATTGCTTTCGATGGAACAAAAACAGCAACGAGTCGATGATTCAGAAAGCTGTTTATCGCTATTTACTCGCAACAAAAAAGATTTGGAAAAGCGTTGGAACGATTGTATGACCCTAAAAGGTGATTAACAAAAGGTGTTATGTTGATGAATAAAAAAAAAAATTTGCAAAAAAAATGTTGTTTTCAATGTTAGACTCGGGAGTTATTGATCGATGTGTTATATATATATATATATATGTGTGTGTGTGCTATTTTATATGTTCTTACAATTCTTTTGCATTTAGTATAATGTAACGTCAGAGCTTGGTGGGGAGATGTAGTGACCCCTCTCCTCCGAGCAATGGTTCAGACCCTCCTCTACGCTGTGCTGGCAGCGCCCTCGAGGAGGGAGAAAAAAAAGTGAGTTTTGTGGAGTTCAGTTGAAGGTCTTAGAAGGATGGGAGCAGTTGATTAGGCCTCCCTAGGAGTTCTACGAGCCTATTTTAATCTCTAAATAAAGTTTTGTTAAGTTTTAAAAGGCGTAACTCATTTCACTATATCTTCGAATCACAATAAAATATTACACTATGTCGAAAACCTCATCAGCCGCTTGCTGATTTTTTTTAAAAAGGGTTTATGTCCTGTTTGTGAAAGATCTCTTCATGTTTCACTATGTTTTTGAAATCGGAGTGACGATTCAAATACGAAACACGAAACCATTATTGGCAGCCTATTGGAAATGTTTATAGTATAAGCTACCATTTTTCTATTACAAACACGCACAGCATTTATTGATTCAAAATAAACCAGAAATTACTGCATTGTTCTCAGATACAGGAGCTCAAAGAAGTTACGTCGGAAATATTGTTTGAGATAAACTTAACTTTGGAGGATTCTTATAGGGGAAGAACACAAACTGTAAGGAACTTTTATAGTGAGTTTTTTTACGAACGAATCCAATATTTCATAACTGCTGAGTGAATTTCGGAATTTTGAGAATTAGGGTGGAGATATCCGATGACCATTTTGACCTAATGGGTATCGAGGATCTTAGACTTTTCCAGTTAAAACTTTAATTGAGGAAATCGGATATTTAGAATTCCGTTGGGAAGGCCAATTGTCAAAACAATTAGAAATTTCTTGAAATAAATGGTGCTACGTGTGAGATACAATACTTGAAGGAAATAAGTATTCCTAGAAATTAGTTTTAAAAATAATTGGCCGAAAATGAAATGACCATTCCATTGCATTGTTTTTCATATTTTTCTAGCACGGCATGTTTTTCAGACTCTTCGCCACGTAACAATTAATTACTCAGAAAGAACTGAACAACTTTATTCTTGTTTTGACTCTGTTTGAAAGCAAAGAAGAGACATAAATGCCAAAAATTTGACTTTTGAATTTTTAAAGGAAATTCTCGCGTGTCGTACTATGTTCATCGACACAGAATTTTAAATTTAATTATTACAAACTAATTGCAGGACCTTTCCTTTATCTCTGTACTTTCTTTCTAACCAGCTAACTAGAAATCAGTGAATGATCATGTGGGCACAAGGAAGGTCACAGGTCTTGAAAAGAAACTAAACATCATTTTACGTAACGGAACTCGTTTTACTTCAACCTCTCGTAGAAGAACCAAGCATGCGACATAAGAAGTCTCCCACTTTTCAATAACTTCCTTTTTTAACAATTCATTTCTTCAGCTCTTCTTTCTTAGAACATGTAGAGAAAGAGATAGAACGGATAGGGAACTATCTATCTTTTCATTTTTCCCTTTTAATCTCCCCATTAAAGTCCAGCCCAACTTAGTTTCAAAAGCAGCTATCGCATGTTCCGGAAAATGTTCGATTCTTTCAGTAAACAAACACGCAGCAGTGTCTGCTCCCAACAACAAATGTAATTCTTCCAGATTTTCTTCGAATAAACAATGATCCCTATGCTGACGAACGTCACTGTTGTCTATTCCTTTACTTTCTAATACTTTAATAAATTTTTTATTTTTAATCATAGGTAATGGAGAGCAAATTTTCGTTTGATCCAAAGCTTCAATTTGGCAATTAAATTTATTATCTAAACTACTTAAATTAAATCGGTAGCGGTTAAGATTTTCCGACATTTCTACTCCTCCAAAGAGACCATGTTTAATTTTTTCTGTTCTTAAATTTTCTAATTTTATCATTTTAGCCGCATATTTGCTTATATATGTATTCTGGGATCCAGTATCAAAAAGTGCTCTCACATAACCTTTTAAATCTTTTCCTGAGATTCCAACAATCAAAGTTTGCAAATGAACTTCGTCCAAACATGACCTATTAGTTAGAACTTTATTTTCTGTTACATCCTTAATTGTCTCCTTATTTTCTACCAAATTAATATTAGAAAAACACATTAAGGATAAATGTCTTTTACCGCAAATTGAACAAATAAAGGGAACTTTACAATTTTTAGATAGATGACGTAATTTTAAACATCGAAAACAGCAGCCCTTTTTTAATAAAATATTCTTCCTTTCTTCATACGACAAACCCTTAGCATAGTCACATTCGTTCGAATCAGAATGCTTAAAACAAAATACGCAAGTCGAATACTTTTTTTCCCTTTTTATTTCCGAACTAAAAAGATCAGCAGCTGTGTTTACATTATTTTTGTTTTTTTCGGCTCTCCAGTTACAACCCTCCTCCGTATAGCAGACATTCCCTCTCTTGCCGCTTCCGAGGACATCACTTTGTGGGGGGAGAAAAGGATTATCGTTTTGTTGTGCGTTAATATTTGTCTTTGGAAAGCATTCAACTGTTTTCGTAAAGAAATCTAATAAATCTTCTATTGTATAATCTCCTGACTCAAATAATTTATTAAAATTAAATACTAAATCATATGGGAGTAACTGTAATAATAGCGGACACATTAAAGTGCTGAATGTTTCTATCGAAATTCCAAGTGATTCTAAGCTTCTTATTTGGGTTTGACAACGATCAAAAAAATTTCGAAAACTCTTTGTGTCATTTGAACTCTTAAGATGTGGTAAATGCATAAGATCAATCATATGAGTGCTAATAAGAATATCCTTACGTGCAAAACGATCTTTCAATAAATTAACAGTCTTCGTATAATTTTCAGTAGAAATACAGAAACCTTCAATCGTATTTAAAGCTGTTCCACTTAAGTGAGCCTTTAGATAATTAAATTTATCAACAGCATCTAAAAGTTCTTTATTGTGTATCGCTGTTTCAAATGAGTTCCAAAAAGTGAGCCATTGCCTGATATCACCGTAGAACTTAGGAATGGTAATTTTCGGTAATTTAACACTTAGAGTTTCATGATGCTTATAAATTTTTTCTATTCCACTAGCAGATCTTTCTGCAAATGAAATATCTTCCCTACGAATCACTGTCGATATCTTTAAATATTTTTTTAGCTTTAAATTTACAAGCAATTATTCTTTCGCGATATTCTTCAGATGATTCCATTTTTTTTTTCAAGCTCGTCGATGCTTAAAAGATTTTCTAACTCATAATCAATCAATTTAAGAACTTCGAATTTATCGTTAAGCTGTTCTAGGAATAATTCAATTTGATTTATAGCCGTGTCTGATATATGGAATTCATCTTCTATTTTTGTAATAAATTTAGTAGTGGATATCCTTAAAACAGTTCTTTTTTTTCTTATACATGTTTACTTTCTCATCGGCCATCGTTATTCTATATGTATCAAATCACAAATACAAATCTATATCTACTTATCCTTAATTTCGTATTCAAAATGCCTCTAATAATTCGAATACAAATTCAATTCATCCCGGTAGGGATGCCAAAAAATATGAAATACATATAATCAATTCTACGTGCGAAAACAAACAAGGTAAAAGGCTTACCTCGCTTTCGAATCCAAAAGGCGGGAGGAATCAATCAGCCGTTTCGCTTCAAAATCCTAAATGGCAATTTGAGTTATTCCAGAAATTCTACACAATAACTACTTCAAAGAATGACATTATTTTTTGCAGAATGATATATTAAAACAAAATTATCTACAGATATTAAATTTGACACTTAAATTAGAATACAATTATCACTCAAAGAAAATATACACGACCGATGAGTTCGAAAGTTCAGTTCGTAAAGATTTGTTTTCCTGCACCGATCTCTTCTTCCCTTCAGAAAACGTCTGGTTCTCCTCAGCTCGGTGGAGTGGCTTGTAGCAGAACGGAACAACGACAGCTATTGGTGACTTCCCTTCAGAAAACGTATGGTTCTCCTCAGTTCGGTGGCGTGGCTTGTAGCAGAACGGAACAACGACAGCTATTGGTGACGGATCTCGCAATGTTGAATTTTGGTTATATGACAAGGACGAAATCTGAGCAGGCAACTCTTTTTCCAACCTTCCTCACCATACAAAAGGGGGACTTGGAATGTCGACTAAATAACATGGAACTGAATCCGGATGGTCCAGTTGGGAGCAACCTAAGGACAGTCAGTGACGCAAATGCAATTTTGAACCCTGATCGTTTGGCGGGGACGAAACACGATCTGGCAACTATCTCTCTCCCTCAGAACTTCCACAACAAACAAACAGGTAGATATGGAATATCGACCAATTTACACAAGCATTAGCGATGCTACATGTCGTGTCCTTAATGGCATCAGGGCTCAAATCCACGATTCGATGAAAACAATGCCGACTGCGAGTCCGCGATGTTCACCACCAAGTTATCGTGACTTTACTTTCGGCACATTCTTTTGACGCACATTCTGTGTTCTCGATATGTTTTTAATGCTTTTTTAAATTGTATGTTTTTATTTAAATGGCTTTTTTTCACTTTCGTATAGTTATTTGCTATGAATATTCCCATTTATAATTTATGCCATATAATTCATTTAATAAGGTACTTGATTAATTCTCGATATTTGTGATATATATTCTAAATTCTTATTCAAAAATCTCAGAGTAGATATAAGTTTCTGCTCCTAGTGAAAATAATTTATACCATTATAGTGTTTCCATCCATAGCAATGGTTTTAAAAAAAGATTAAAAATTCTGTCCAATGTATCAAACACCAGTGATGTTGCAATAAAAATAATTAATTTTCATTAAGTCTTTTGAGAAGAATATGAGACTGTAAATGAATCATTTAAAATTTTAAATATGTAATGATTTATTGACGTCAATCAGCTTCAACACTTTTAATAAAAATGCAATGTATTTAAAGATTTGATATTTAAAAGTAATACAAAAATTACAATACTTTCTAAATTAACACATAAATTACATTGATTACATTTAAGTATTTTTATATAACATTAATATCATTTTCGCAATCGTCTAGTCATATAATTTTAATTATTTATAAATTGGCGTACTTGTTTTACAAAAAAAAAAAAAAAAAGTAAATAATTATTCGTAATTGAATGTTGCTTTTACCAATGTGAATTCCCCACCCCCTTTTTGAAACATGCATATCCTAAAAAAAATTATTCTATAAATATGATAAATGTAAATTGAACAAAAAAAAAAATGAAACTTATTTTTAAAATCATAGCTTTTCAAATTTAGTTTCTTAAATGAAACTTATTTTTAAAATCATAGCTTTTCAAATTTAGTTTCTTGGTCTAAATAACTAGTAACTGACATTCTGAGAAGCGTTGTGTGTTTCTCAATGCTTCTCTAGCAACACAATAGCTTGCTCGTCGGAATTTATTTTCACTACTAACTTTCGATCTTTTTTTTTTTTCATTTGAAACTTATGCATCAAAAAAAAAAAAAAAAATTGTAATCCATATTTTTTGTAAATACACTTTAGACCGTTTGAAAACCTAGGAATAATGTACTTCAGAAGAACACCACTATTCTAAATGCAACGCTTTTTTTATATACTATTCTCCGTTCTTCATAGTACCTTAAGTAAATCACTATTATTATCATTTAATAACTGAAACGGAGCTCGAAGAGCAGCCGTGATTAATAGAGATAATATTAGCACTGTCCGTCTTCTACTAAATTGCGCTGAAGTATACTACACGTTCAATTACCATTGAGAAATCACTGAGCTCTAAATGAAATTTTATTCTTTCTATTGATGCTCATGTTCATTTATAAAGAGCTTTTGTAAATTATGTCGCATATTACGACTGTTTATATTGATTTGTTTAGTTTCGCATATTCAGTTCGTCGTCCTGAATTCTAGAGCCTTCGGTAGCCTAGTGGTCATGTCACAGCCGGCAGGTTTCGTCGAGTCGCATCTTATGATAAAGCTTATAAATTGAATCTACATTATATTTGTAATGAAAAAAAAAACAGAGTTGTATGAATATTAGTTTTCTTTATTTATTGTTCTAGGTCAAAATTGAGGTGTTTAGTTTAAACTTATACAGCATTCTTCGTGCCATATTCGACAGTTTTTCCTATTAAACTCAAAGTACAACGAACAGTGATCTTCGCAATACTGTAGCGCCTCTGGCGGAGGTTACTGAGAAAACTTTAATCTGCCAAGAGCAGCCGTTGGTTAAACATCTCTCCATGTCTCACGGTAAATTCAATTCGGTATAACACATATGTAATAATTATGTTTCTTTAACTTTATGTTATTTTAAATTTTCTGTTACTATACCAATAAATATTTAGATTTTTTTTTCTTCTTTTCTTTAGGTTTTCAGCATAACTCAGATATATAAAATACCACCAATCTTATATAACGAAGTTAAAAGTGCAACATGGAAAATATGGGTTATTTTAGAGAAAACATTTTATTTTAGGATAAAATTTGTGTTTTCAAATTTGATGGATAAAAAAATAAAAAGAATAGAATGTTAGACATTTTCACCATATGCGGCATCCGAATTTAAATACCTGATCCAAATGGTTATTAAATGACATTAAAAAAAGTCTTACTCCAGAATTTCCAGAGGAAAATAACTTTTTAGAAATATAATAATTTCCTGTAGAATAGCCAAAAGTAGTCATTCCCATCTTAGAAAAATGCACTTTATTTGTAGTGACTTTCGTTTTATATATTTTTGTAGTGACGTTCGTTAGGAAGCTTGAAATATACAGGTAATTCGCATCACTCGTGCTCAATCACTTTCGTGTTTACTATTTAAAGTGAATCGAAATGAAATTAGTATCAAAAATAGAGTTATCTATGTTTACGACTATTTTAAAAACAGGTTGTATAGTACAATTATAACAGTTGGTACTTATTAGCTCGTGGATGTATGTGGAAGAAGAGCCATTGTATATGAGTTTCCTCTCAGTTCTTTAACTACCTTTGCCAATTTTTTCTTATTTCCTCAGCTGCACTTTTCAGTGCTTGTGCTCCAGGGAAATATCTCTCATCTTAATTCTTGATACACCCCTAATCGACCATGGTCTCGGAATACGATAACCTCATAGATCACGAAATGTACTCAAGCCCAAATTCATCCAGAGCCTCCACGCCTTTCATTGCAGACAACACTCAAGAAAATTGTCTGAAGCGAAAGCATCTGGAAAAAGAATTAAAAACCTATACAGATTCAATCAGCCACAACGAAATCTTACTTAAAAAATTTGGAGCGTCAAGGACTTCAAAACCATGCAATTTACGTTAATCAATGGACCATGATGCAAGACCTCATCCAACAACAAGAACGTCTGATTGGCGAGTACAATTTCATAGCGACTTGCGATGCTGCTGGCTGCCCCAAGCATCACACCTCCCCAACTAGAACCACTACAAAACGAAAAACTGACACGAAAGGATTCATAATAACACCCAAAAATAAAACTAAAAGGCAACTCAATCTCTCCTCCACTTTAAACATTCCACTTCACACTCAAAATAAGTTCGCAGGATTAACTATTTCAGAAATTGCTAAGCGTCAAACTCCATCAAAACCAACTACCCCCATCCGCACCCAACCCTACAACTAAAAACATAACTGCAAAAAATCTACCTCCACCCATAATGCTCAAAATCCACAAAAATTATAGAAATCAATTAAAAGAACTGACTGCCTCAATTTCTAAACTAAGAACAAGACTCTCAGGAGAATATATCAAACTTTATACCGACACTTTCGAAGAATATAGAAAATTGGCGAAAACACTTGAAAACACCTCCTTCCAATATTATGTTATTCAATCAAAAGATAACAGACCGATTAAAATTGTTTTGAAAGGCCTATTACGGGACACACCTACAACCGACACAGAAGATGAATTGACAGAATTAGGATTCAGCTTCAATAGAGTTAATCAGCTAACCTACCGACGCACCAAGCTTCTGTTACCTGTCTTTATGGTCACGCTTCTCCGCAACGAAAAAGATCTACGAACTCAATAACATCTGCTATATGTCTATTACAGTT
>BMAW01112859.1:0-25604 GCA_019974015.1 Nephila pilipes
GGTGGCCGCTACCGTTCAGTTACGTATTGCTGTAAATGGCACGATAAAACAGCTTTCCTGGATCTGACTCGTTGCTGTTTTGTTCCATCAGCAATCCGTGGCACCTGGAAAAACCTTTTTTCACTTCACTTCGAAAAACCTTTCAGTAGCCACAGCGCGATATCTGTCATCTCAACAATCTCACGAACTTCAATTTACGATCTTTCATTATAATTTTGTCCTTACTCAAATTTTCCAGTGTAACAGCCACAGGTCTGAGCGTTCCGCGTCATTTATTGTCGGTACGACCACATTAAACTCGGCAAACCACCGACAAATCATTGCTTTTGATATATACAAGAGTCCGGGTAACGGTACAATCCATTGTTTCAGCTTGCACGGTGTTTTACCCATTAAAAAACAATGTTTTTTATCAGAACACGAAACTCCGGTTTCCATTTTTAAGTGAGCTACAAACGACTTTTTTATAACCTCCATAACTCAGCTGTTTTCTGGTCCGATCGACTTAAAAGTTTGTTACGTTTCAAGCAAGGTTCATTACTCTAAGAAAGACCTGGTAGCTTCACTACGAGTGCCATCTATAGTTAAGTCTCAGGGTTATTGATTGATGTATTTTACTCTGTATTATCCATAAACATTACAACAACCCAAACAAATAACAATAAAGAAGTAAGAACTTCCAGTATACAGTCACAGAAACATCAAACAGAGTAAAAAAAATTTAGGAAATAAGCTATGAGGGAAAACATCAAAATCTCAATAGGATCTGTATTATATATATAAATAATATATATATATATATATATATATATAAAATAATATATATATATATATATAACATATATATATATATATATATATATATATATATATAAAAATATATATATATGTATATAAAAATAAATAATAATATGTATGTATATGTAACATATGTAATATGTATGTAAATAATAATAATATGTAGCAATATAAAAGTAATAATAATATGTATATGTATAATAATAATAATATAATATAATAGTAAAGGTAATATGTAACTTGCACGCACGTATGTATGTATATATGACGTTATGTGCTGTGCGTGTTGTAACCAACCACTTAAACTTCATATGTGATACGTGTTAATAATATGTATATGACATTATCAATACTGATACGTGGTGCATGTATATGTATGGCAATATGTATACTCAATAATATAATATCAGATTCTTTAAGATTTACTGAGTCGTTTTCACTGATGAGCTTACGTTTTTTCTATCTGATTTCTTGCATATCTTCGTGGCGTTACTGTTAAAAGTTGCTATTGGAATGTTTTAGGTTCCTATGCCTTCACCCTGGTGGAGACTCGTTTTTTATATGTTGCAGTTTTGAAAATCTTAACGTCTTTGGAATATTCCTGTTGCCTGATGAACAAAAGAATTCACAATATATTTCCGCTTGATCTGAAGAAAGGGACAACTGGATAAATAGGCTCATCAATTTAATTACATAGAGATACATATTGTGTACTTAATTTCACAGGAAACAAGCTCGTTTAATGAATTCCTAGCCCATCTATGTTGTTCAGGAAAAAAGACGCCCATTCAGAAATGAATTTATGTCTTTTTATCAATATTTTCCTTGTTTATGTGTTTTCACTCAGCCTATTTTATGAAAAAAACGGTTTACCGGCGAATATTTCATTCACTCGGGCTATTATGGCGAACTGGAAAGAGGAGGGAGGCCACTTACCGAATCTCTAGGTAGTCTGCATGCGCTCGTGACTGAAAAGATCAACTGAATTGGAGGTGAGAACAAACCCTACAATAAGATATTCAGTTTTTTCTTTTATCTTGAAATATCTTTATCTTGAATGAATTCATTCTTTTAATCATAGGACGATGTTGGGTGGCTTTTCTCATTTTTTAATTTTTTCATAATTCTGGGGGATCACTTAATTGATTACATGTTCCTATTGTTCATTATTTAAGAATTTGTGTTCTACATTTAATCATTTAGGCTGAAAAATTTTTGTTTATTGTTCGAAAAAATTAAATTTATACATTTAGAACTTGAAGATTATTTTTGCAGTTCAACGATTTCTTAGGTCAACTTATATTTTATATATATAACTCTTATTTTTTTATAGTCAGACATTTATTTAATTTTCATTAAATAATAAAATATAATAATTTATTAAGTATTCACCACTATTTCTGTTGGAACTCCTCTGATCTTCTTGGCAGCTTCTCAATTCTTTTCTTAAAGAATGCGGTTGATTAAGACTAGAAGAAATGTTCGACAGCTTTAATACTGACTTGCGTTTAAGAATTGAAGATTTTGTAGTCCAAAATATATTTTTAAGAAACAGAAGAAGTGGTAGTTGTTTGGAGGAAAGTCGTTGTTGGAAGATCAGTGTTTATATAACAGGTTGTCTAAACTAAAGATTTTTTCTTGAATCACAAAGAGAATATCCTGCTTCCGATTGGATTCTTCTCCCACAGAAATCGCACAGGAACAGCTTTTCTCTACTGAGTGTATGAGTGCGAAGATGACACTTGTGAGATAATGCTTTACCACAAATATAAAATGAGACAAAAATTGAATCAATATGCAAGTTTATACTACTAAGTATATTTGTGCATTTTAAGTATTTTTGCTCGTAATTGATCAGTTGTTCTGATGGAAATTTAATACAAGCGTTTTTCAAATGGTTTATTGCACGGCTTAAGGAAAAGAAAAATTCTCGATACACATGAAAATATTTGTAATGACAAGATATAATAAAAGTAATACATCCATATTCTGAAATCTATTTTGTACGATGATGAGACCAAAATTAGTAAATTGAAGTATTAATTTTAAGTATCTAGTACTCGATCATAGTCCTGACTCCGTAATTTGTGATGATGATGTCTAAAATCAAAGGTGCGAGATTTAGATTTATGGAAGTCCGTCATGCAAAATAAAGTAGAATTAATAAGGCAGAATCAAGCTGAACTGTTAGCAACTTTCTTAGTAGAGAATGGTGGTCATAATAGTGAAATTCTAAGTCAGGTAATGAACATATATATTAAACCGGACTGATATGAAACAGAAAACTCCCTAAAATGCCAAAGTAGTTTCTAGCATGTCATGAAATCGAAAAATAGTTTTCTAAAAATAGTTTATACGTATATTGGGATCAATGAATTGTACTGTTTTTTTTTTCAGAAAAAAATATCTAATACTATTCAAAAATTTTAAATTCTGTTTAGTTCTTTACGCTTTTCATGTATTTTTATATGAGGGAGGAACTTCGCTTCAGTTCGTGCTTAATTGCACAAGTCCTCCACAATAAATTTAGCTCACATGATACACAGTAAGAGAGTTGATGTTTTTCAAAGAACAAGAGACATATAATCCTATTACATTGAAAACTAAAATGTATTTAAAATACATCTACCTTAAATTTAATTTTAACAAGAAAAATATCACAATAATACAACCATGTTATTTGCAAAAATAGTTTAATTTAAAATTAATATGTAATTCATGTCACAAAAATAAGTATGCAGAAGAAACAAGGAAAGAGAGAAAAGATAATTTTTACAAATTTCTTTTGCAAAAAAAAAAAAAAAAAAAAAAAAAAAATAGTAATTAGTAGTGTAGCTTTTGGCATATAACAAATTCTTATTTTTTATCTCTTGTTTTCAAATTCAAGTATCACGGTGTGTATCAAGGCAATCCCACAAGTGTTCGATGGTATTAATATCGGGTGACTGAGGAGGGATTTTGAACTGTTTTTTTTTTTTTGAAAATTGTAGAGCAGCCATTTTGTACAGTTTGAGCTGTAAGTTTTGGATCATTATCTTGATGAAAGCGAAATGATTTCTAAAGTCCTAATTATGCAGCACAATAGCGTAGATTATCTTTTAAAATGTTCAGATAATTGAACTGATTCCTTATTCCATCAATTATTACTAAATTACACCAGCCACTGACGTGCAACCCCAAACCGTAATTTAAACCCCACCGTGTTTAACAGGTCCTCCCTATTTTTCGGCTCATGCTCTGCATTTGCTTTTCTCCACACATTTGGGTATCCATCATCCATTTATGTTGAATTTTCTCTCATCTGAAAAAAATTATAGAACTTCGTAGGAATCTGGACCTGTTTTACTTTCTCTTTTGCAAAGATAAGTCTCTCTTTTTGCGATTTGCTTTCGAAAGGTTTTCTTCCAATGTTCCGACCATGGTATCCTGCATTTAGTAGCACATGACGAATTGTCTCAGAATTGCGAGATTTAGATAAACTGTTTTCTACATCAGATTTTAATTTGGGAGCAATAATATTTGGATTTTCCTTAATTTTTCCAATAATATCCCAACTTTCTCTATCAATGAATATGTGTGGTTGACTTGTTCTGACATTGTTCCTAGTACTGCCCTCAGTCCAAAATTTTCAATAACTCTTTTAAAAAACATATTTTTTTTTAAAAAAAGAAGTGTTATTTTAAAAAATATGTTAACTTTAAGGTGTAATGTTTTACAATATTTTCTTTAAATTTTCCTTCTTTTACTATTTTTAACTGTAAAAATATTTTCTAGTGTTTACTCACAAACAGAAGTTTTAATTTCTTAATTCTTTCTTCATTCCTATAGTTAGCAACTTTTATCAATATTTTATCCACTTCACGATCTTTTCCCTTCTGGAGAGGTACATCTCCTTCTACTTACTATACTTATTTTTCAACCTAATTTTAGTGTATTGTAATGTGAATCAATCATTGTTTCTGTCAAATTCGAAATTTCGCTTCATGTTTAGGCCCAGTTGAGTAAATGAGAGGAAAGGGGAGGAGGCAAAATGAAATTTGTAGGGATTTATGAAGTACTCAAAAAATATATTATTTCGCTTGTATGAGTGTATTATATTTTGCTTTTCGGCAATTTCATTTCGTGTTAATTTCTCTTTAAAAAATATGCCAATATATGGTAAAAAAATGCAATTTAAAACAATGCAATTTCGTATTGTTTAATTTAATTAGTAAGTAATGGACAAAAAATACAAAAGAGTTATAATAATTCACTTCGATAAATTCAAATTTTAATAGTGAATAAAATGTTTATATTTTAATCCCATTGTAATTAAGTAAAGTACTGCTTTTTCCAAACTTTTTTTGTCAATTTTGAGTTAATTTTACAAAAGATAGTGCTACGATTTTGGACCATTTTTTTTTACTAAATGCTTACTAAATTCCTAATTGCTAACATTTTTCTACTTAATGAATAATTAATAAAAATGTCTATGACCATATTCGAAAAACTCATGTTTTGGGCTCTTGTTAGTGTTTTAATCACTTCAAAACTGCAGTTGAGTCCCCCAAACTCACAAATTTCTGTAACATGATCTAACCTGAACTGACGACTCTCCACTCATCCTAATAAGCTTGTGAAATGAAAGTTCCATAATAACTTAATAAATTTTTAATTGAAACATGTCATGCCCCCAGGTGATTCTGGTGAAGTGTAGAGAACATACATGTTATTTTTGTCACCTAGATGTTAGAGCAGACTGAATTGAATTCACAAAAGAGATATATACGAATAAAGTGTTTTTTTAATAAACTGAGAGTATCTGCTATTGCCTGAGAACTCTCTCAGATTGAGAATGTGTGGCTAAATATAGGACAGCAAAATACTTCAGAATCCTGCTATGAAAAGAGTAAGAATATCCTGGATTTGATTCAAAATTATGAACAAAAATAAAGAACCATTTAACAAAATTTTACTTAAACTTTCAATGTTTTTAGATAGCCGCAGTAGCTTATTGGTCATGGTCGCGGATTTTAGGCCGGCATGTTATCGTCGTGTCAGATGTTCATGTCCCGAAAGACCCGTCATATATTCATGACTGATGCTCGTTAAATCAGCAGATCTTCAAAGGCCTACCGTTCAAGTGGTGTGGAAGTTAGGAAATCGAGGTTCATATAAGGTGTTGCCCTCGTACCTTGACCGACGCTGAAAATTACAAAATCCACCGTTAAGAGTTACCGTGTAGCTCCAAGTGCAACATTAATGAAACCAAACCAAACTAATTCAATGTTGTCTGAACTGGGTTTTGAAACCGGGAACTCTGGACCTATAGACGAATAATTTAAATCGGAGCTATGGTTGATTGCAAACTACGAGGCAATATCCTCAAAGAATTTGAAACAAAATTTCAGAAGCCGTAGGAGCTCCACAATGTACAATCCATTTCAGTTCCTCCAATAACGTAATACTCCACTTTAGTGGTACCCGAATTAGATACAAATTAGTATTTTCCTCTAAAATATTTAATTATCTACAAAATTGATATCATTTACTTCTTTATTAGACTCAAAAATATTTTGAAGCATTTTTATACATGTATAAATTTGTATGAATTATGCATTCCATTGATATTAAAAACCTTATTCGCAAACTTCCACAGGGGATGGAATTTTGTTCCTATGTTCGTCTTAATTACATTATGGATTTACTTTAGTCAAATATTTATTTTCTTATCAATACTTTTATTTTAATATTTACAATTCTTTATAAAGCTCCTAAATTTTAAGAACAACATGGTGAATTACGTTTGGTTCATTGTTTAATAGGTAATATCTTGAGGTAAATAAAATGCTCTGTATCAGACATGAAAATTTAGAAATCCAATCTCAGATTAAGTATTCATTTGATAATTATGTGCCAACGCTAATAAAGAGAATTGGAGAAAAATTACAGGTATACTCTCTTCTAATTTTTGTGTGGAAGAATTGCTTACGTTGATTTTAATCATTCCACAAATATTTTTGACTTGGTGGTAAATAGAATAAGTCTAGTTTACTTTAATTAAAACCTGTTTCTGATACAAATAAAAAAATTAACTTGGAAATCAATTGTTTGTAAAAAGAAGCATTAAAAATTAGTAACATTTCCTTCCGAAAACTCTCACTTAAAGGAAAACCTTTAAACTAAACAATTTTACTTTTAAAATCTCATTTACCTAATTGAAAACCAATTATGCCGTTTAGTTTTAGAAGATTTCCCGAGAAATCGAATGGCAATTTATGCATTAAAACTAAGCATGACGCGAAAAGTTTATTAAATTTTAAGTTCATTTATAATCAGAAAGTAATACAGTAAATGAATTCTTACCTATTCATTAAATAACATTAAATAACAATTAAAATGAAATTATTCATATTTTATTAAAAGTAAACGTACAAATTCTTACAATGCATGTAATGTTATTTTGGTTTTAAGGTACAGGATAAAAAATGCAAAAATGTAATAAAAATTATGAATTTTTCCTCAAAGATATATCAGATTGCATTCGAAACACTAAAGGTTCAGTACGGGAAAATTTTATTCATAGTTGTCATTTTCCAAACTTGAATTTCGACGAAATACAACTTTTATTTCTCGAAAAGGATTCAGTTCTGTAATAAAATTACTTTTTACTCAACAATAAAATTTCTTGCATCATAGTCACCTCACGCATCGCGCTATTTCAAAACAATACACCATTAAGAAATAAGAAATTTCAAAACACGTTGCATCCAAAAACAAAAATTACCTAATCAAAAGTATTTCTAGTTCATATGATCCTAGTATATATTTTTTCTGATCATTATTCTTTAAATTCAAATTCTTCAGATGTGCTTACACAGAAATATCCATGTTAGATGTGTTGTTTATGTACGAGTACTTGTAACTTACTTAAATGAATTATTTGAATATTAATTCTAAAGACAGCACAAATACTAAAACTCATAAAAATCAATTTTAAGGATTAGGGAATATATGGATATACAGATGTCTATCCATGCTATCTTTTCGATTAAATTCTTTTCCACAATATTCACACCGGAAGGGCTTTTCACCAGTGTGAGTGCGAAGATGTCTCCTAAGGTCACCTTTCATAGCAAATGCTCTCACACATAAGTCACACTTAAAAGGTTTCAGACCTGTGTGTGTGCGAAGATGATCTTCCAAGCTACTTCTGCTTAGAAACTCTTTCTCACATGACTCACATTTGTAGAGATCCACTTTAGTATGTGTACGACGGTGAGCAGTAAGAACTCTTTGATAATAATAACTTTTATCGCACAAGTCACATTTAAACGGCTTCTGGAATACGCGCCTAACATGTCTATCGGCGGTGGATGCTGATTCCTTTTCCTCGAAAGTACCTAATTTTTGATTTTCCGGTAGTTGACACTCAACATTCAGACATTCAAAACTTTTAATAGATGCATCGCAATCCTTATTATCGACATCGCTATTTAAGACATTTATGGTTGTTTCATCCCCGGCACTGATGGAATAATTTGACCTACTATTCTGACCTTCAATTGTGTTTATCTTCGTGCATCCATCACCTCGAAGGCAGTTTTTAAAGTTTTCAAATACCCTATTGGACTTTTTTTCGAAATCGTTTGAAAAATCGTTTGCTGATTTACCTTCAGCATTTATTTCTTCTCTAACTTCAAATCCTGCGTGGACGCTATTTACATGTTGAATAAGCTGAAAAATGCCAGCGAATATTTTACTGCAATATATGCACTTTCTTCGTTCCATGATTATTTAATAGTTTCTTCTGAAAGTAACTATTTTCTAAATTTCGATTTTATGACAGGAAGTTACTTCTATTTCTATTAGAGAAAGGGGTACAACTATGACTCAAACTGTAAATCGAAATATAAGTATTAATTTTCGACAATTACAGTTACAGATAATGTTTGTTTTCATTTATGTCAACAATTAGGATTGTGCATTCGAAATAAAAATTATTTTTCTGTTCAGTGTCAAATATTCCTTAAACTAGACTCTAAATCTATAAGTAACCAACCTCAATTCCACTGTCAATCAAATAATGTATTCAGGTATTCTTATGTAGACCCCGATTATCCACTCTTAATTACGATTCTGATTTGTTTATCAAACTAAAACGCATTGGAATTTTCAGTGTAGTTCCCTACTCATATCCTTTTGGTAATCAAACCCATAATGATATTTGGTTCATATTCGAGCGTTATAACTAAGTTCTTAAATCCGTCCATGAATTGAAAAACATCTTGGCAGGAATAACGTAACTTAGCTACGTGAAGATATTAAAATATTTAAATTACAATGGTATATATCATGTTTCACTTCTCTCACGTGCTTTCATTTTAGGTTTTCGATCTACGTTGTCGTTAAGACCTTAAGCGCCACATCGGTCATTAAGGGCATTTATAAATTTGTTCCACCAGGCCACGTAGGGCCCTGAAAGCTGTTATGAATCGTCTTCTTGCTAAATAATTCCGCGGTGCCTCTTTAAGCCTTGTCAAGGACGATAATATGATCGTTGTATTTCAATGGAACTGTATATTAAAATAATTATATTAAACAGTATATATAAAGGTACAGTAGTACACCACTGAAATGCAAGATTTTGAGATTCGAAAGATTAAAAATGTACTCAGCCCATTTGAATGAAGGGTGCGTCGTGTAATCTGGACTCGATTCCACGACTCAAAGAAAACTACGCCGTTCACGAAATTACTACCTTTACATTTCAGGAACATGGTTAATCCAAATTTGTTGTAGTAAATTGCTATAGTTGACTCCACTAAGACGTGGATTCATTTCCAGAATAGTTAAGCAACATTTGAAATACAAAAATAAATCTTCTTTTAAATAGATTGTTGTAGTACATCCTTGTTATAGTAAATAAACTGAAACTGATGAGACAAAAACAAATGTTACTTGTTATGTTTTTATTCCTACTGAAAACTGGAAAGAGGTGGATGGTAATCGATCTGCCTTCCTACCTACAAGCCAGCCACTACTTTATTTGAAACACTTAATATAATTGGAAGTGAAAAAAAAATAATGAACGGGACTTTTAATTTACTCTAGTCTCTTTTTAGGTATATCATAAATTTTGTCATTTGGAATGTACCAATAAATTGAAGTCAAAGTAAGAAAATTCAAGTCATCATAGAAATCATGAACTTATCAATTTAAATATATACATTAAGGCTGAGATTCGCAAAATTGAAGTGTCAAAATAAATATGAAGAATGATACAAAATTCCGAAACTCCTACGAAAAGCAACAAAAGGCCTGATGGAAACGGACTTCGTAATTTTGAACCTTGGTCAAGTGACGAGGATGACATCTGACACACCTCTTTCCTTACTTCCATAACACATCAGATGGAGTATTATGAGCCACAACATATTTATCGCGCATCAGCCCTGGCTAAACGTCGAGTATTTAATGACAACACGTTTCGAACCCACAATCTGATAAAAACCGCGGCCCGTGAGTCCGCATATATGTCCATTAGGCTACTCCGGTCAGGATAATGTATTCATCATAAAGCATTAAAAAGAAGTGGAATTTCGAAACGGCGGATTACTGGTAGATAAACAGCCTGCTAATTTACAAATTCTGTTTGCAAGAACTTCCTGTTTATTTATCCTCATAAATGATATTAAAACAGCGATTGAAAACTTAAATTATCTTCGTATTCATACATTTAAATATAGTACTTACTAGTCCTAATTGATATTATGCATTTATTTAAATTCTGAAACGAATAAAAATTATTAATGATTTCCCCGGAATACGGCAATTATTAGTTCAAATTACCTGCTGTTTATGTTTACCTCTTGTGTCTGAAAGATATGTCAAAAATAATGGTTTGGAGTTTAAAACAGATTATTGGAGTAATTAAAATACTATAAAGCTGTTATTAATCAGTTAATTATAAAATACTATAAACAATAATAAAGCAGATATTACCAAAAATTAACAGCACATTTCATTTAATTAAACAAAGTTTAACAATTTTGTTCAAAACAATGGATTTTTTTCGCGTCCTTAACCTGATGTACAATGCTGTGGATTTGATATAAACTTTATTATCTTTCCAGTGCTATTACAGCTTTATTCCATAGCATTTTGTTGTCCCTGTAGCATGGGATTTCAACTCACAAATTACATTATTTACCTTCATTGACTTTTGTTTTTTTATTGGATATTCTGGGGAAAACGGCTAAGGCATAGATGTCGATCAAAGACATTCTGGATGATAATAATAATATCCACAAACAAAATAGTAGTTAAAAGAAGAAAGAAATATTGAAATATTTATTTTAATGCACAGCGTGAATTATTCTAACATTCTAAATAGGCATTTTGTGGAAATTTATAAAGAGAGTATATATATTTTATAAAGTGATTTCCCTGTCACTCTAAAGACACTAAAAATATACGAGACGATCGGCAATAGCCCCGTGTTGCTTCTAAGTGCGAAGTTAATAGAAATTAAATCAATCAATTAAGAATCTCAGAATACTATGTTTTCAGTAACTCAACTGACATGAATGAAAATACACTTTTCAGCTTTACACCTACATATTATCATTCTCTTTAGAGTCGGAAGTAATTTAACGGCTTAAAACCAAAATTTGAGTAACTGTTGTGTCAAAAGTAGACGAGCACTGCAAAATGAACCGTAAACTGTGGAAATGTTGTGGTAAACCGTTTAGTGATATAACAAAGTACACTGACCATTTTCTTGTCGTCCACACAAGAAATGCAGATTACAAAGGAACAGATACCACAGATGGAAATGATCACACTATGTTAAACGAATCCCAAGATAGTTGCTCAATCCAAATTAGAATACCTAAAAAGACAACACGAAAGAATGATTGCAAGAGAAATGTTAAAGTTATAGATACCATTGGAAAATCAAATGATTTCAATAGGATAATTGAGACACCTAAAATAAATGTCTTGAATGCAGAGCTGGATGACAACATTTTGCGAGAGTCTGTTAAGAGTTCCATGGAATCAAGCGTCAAGTGCCACTTAATCGAAATTAAAGCAGTTGATCATTTGGAACAGAACGAAATGACATCTACAACCAACAAACAATCTACTACACGCACATTCTATAGGCCGCATAAGTGTAAGATCTGCGGTAAATCCTACTCTTTTAAAAATTGTCTTGATGAACATAATCGTTTGCACACTTGTGAGAGTCTCTTAAAGTGTAAATGGTGCTCGAAGCAAATGATTAATAAATCTGCATACAAGAATCATCTTCGAACACATACTGGACAAAAACCTTTCAAGTGTGATATCTGCGGCAGAGGATTTTCTCAAACAGGTGACCTCGTTAAACATCTTCGCATCCACAGTGGAGAGAATCCTTTTAAGTGTGATTACTGCGGGAAAAAATTTAAACAAATAGGTAACCTGAATCAACATCTTCGCATTCACAGTGGAGAGAAGCCTTTCAGTTGTGCATGCTGTGGGAAAGAATTTAATCGAAAAAGTAACCTGAATCAACATCTTCGTATCCACAGTAGTGAGAAGCCTTTCAGTTGTGAATACTGTGGGAAAAAATTTAAACTCAAACATCACCTAGTTCGCCATCTTCTCAATCATATTGATAAGAAACCTTAGTTGGACATCTTTATACTCATATGGGTGAGGCGATTTTCAAGTGTGATTCCATGAACCTTTGCTTCGAAATGCAATCTCAATAACCATTGTGACAATCATGCAACGAAAAAGAAATTTAAACACGAAATTTCATAGAATCAAATTTTTCTTAAGTATACTTAATTGTGCGATGTATTTGAATAGTAGGCAGCAGTTGAAATATGTTGTTTAATTGAGCTAATTTTATTAATGAATCTTCTCTTTTTCTATTTTAATCATAATGAGCTATTTAGGATACAAATACATACGAGAAACAAAATATTGCGATTACTGCATTCTGAAAGTCTTATATATGTATATTAGTAAATTTGTATGCAAGTTTTGGAAGTAAACAAAGTATATGAGGCTGTAAAGTTGTTAATCCATTTGAAATAAAATCTTTCTTTTTAGTTTTTAAAAGCAAATTGTTATCATTTATTGAAGTGATCAGAATTAATTTCAAGAAATAGTTTTTTACGTATAAAACAGTAATTCTTTTGAGCACTCCATGTAGCGATTATTTTTAAAATAATACATTGTTGGTTTATTCTATTTTAAATCTAAATCCATTCCGCACCAAATAGTTTTTATTTTACAGATTTTTTAATTGTGTATTAATTAATATAAAGCATTATAATTTACTTTTCTGAGTAGAGAATGTTTTAAAGGAAATTTCTCTTATTTGATGTTTAATTTAAATGCTGTTGCCTTCCGATATAAACAGAATTCTAAGTAAATCTTTTAACTTGCACAAAATAAATACATGTTCAAAGTATACATCGAATGAAATCCCAATTGTTTTATCTCCTTATTTTGTAATTTTATACTTGGAGAATTTTGTTTCGTTAAAATAATGCAACTTCAAATTATTTACATAAAGAGGAAAATTTTAACCTTTTAACTTCTTCATACTTCCACATCACATAAGCTCTATTTCAAATTCGAAATTCCTCCTTTGTCATACATTTTAGACTTCGAGTTAAACTGAGTTCGATCCAACCGCTTAATATAATTATGGTTGGCTTCGAACTAATAATCTCGTCCGTTTGGCAAATATGTCATCTAAAAGTTTTGTAGAAATATGTCTTGTATATTAATCACCGAAGCCAGAAAGTTGTAATTGAATTACTTCTTTCTACATTAGATAAAATAGAAAAATAAATTCAAACAAGTTATTTTTTTATTATCTAAATAAATTTATATAAAATAATTTTATATATTCTTTATTTGCAACAGTTGCTGCGAAACGAAGAAATTTCAACGGTTTAGTCAGTACAATTTTTGTCATGTTAAAAATCTTAAGTTTCAAAAATTTCATTTTAGTGTTTGATGAGATTTTACAAAGCGAAATCTGTGAAATAGTTTGTTTTACCAAAATGAATACCTAAGTTTTCGTAAATTTAAAAATAGCTACAAAACGACTGATTTAAAGCTCATTATTTTTACATATCAGCTTACGTTTTATAAAAATTTAATTTTGAAATTATTATTTAGTCGACTAGATAAACAAATTTTGTTGGAGCACATTTTCACATGACTTCGTGAGAGGGCTCTGTATATAGCCTTTTAGACTTACGTATAAAGAAGCTGGATTGGTGAAAGCTAAAAATTTTTGTTTATTTTGATTTCCCGCTAGAGATTTTGCAATTTTTACCTATAACCTACTGTTTAGAATTCAGGAAAGCAAGCAAATACCCCTTTAACATCTCATATATATATATTAACAAAACTCGAAAAGGAAGTAAATTCATTTTGATAAACCCAAAGCATTTTTTAACAAACGAAAAGCTTCGAATATATACATAAATATTGCAATAAATATAGTTTTTTAATTGCAATGGTATCCCAATGTTCAAGGTCGCAGACTTACTCATCTTATCAAAGAATCGCAGCCTAGTAGGGCTGAATCTTTCTAAGCCCTATTTATGTCCAGAGTTCACCCAGTGGTGAAGTGGGGAATTTTTTAGAGGAATTCGTTAGACCAGATGTTGTCCTCGTCACTTGAAACGGAAATAATATTAACAGGTCCGTGGCCAATAATTGTACTGTTGCATATCAGAGTGGCCTTAAAAATAATGTACTTCCATGAAACACTTGTTTAAATTATACTGTGTTTGTTAAAATGAAATCAGGATATTTTTTCAAATTACGTATATTTCTTGTTTTATACTTAAAATTTGAAAACAGAAGTATGTAAATCAGTTATTTTTAAAGCTTTGTGTCAGGCTGTAGAGTCAAAAGGCTTTCACATACTTCTGACCCCGTAAAATCAATTAATTATAAAGCACAGATATAGCATCATTTATCATATAAAATGTTATTCTTGTGGTTAAAGATATCGAAAAAAACAGTTCTCATAGATGCATTATTCTCTCTTTATATTTTTGTGAAAATTTTACTAATTTTAAAATTCTGAAAATTAATTGTTGGAAAGAAAAATTATTATTTTTAATAATTCCTTTAAAAATTTGCAGCTATGGGCCCTGGTTGAACATGCTTCAGAGATCTAAGCCGATTTTATTTCCGTCGAATCGTGTATTCGGGACCTGATATAATTTTGGACCCATAATTCAGTGGAGCTGTAGGAATCTTTTACGGTCCATAATCCTCTAACTGTCGTGGTGTGGAAGAACGTACAGGGAGGGTGCCAGCTCAGATGTCGTCCTCATTCAATGAAAGAGTATAAATATTATGAAATTAGTCGCTAAAAGCCTTTGTATAACTTCTCAGCGCGATGTTAATAAACAAACAATCAATAGAAACTATAAAATGGCAAAAATAGACAAAAACAGATATGAAAGCGACTTATTTCATAAGTTTTGAAATCACTAATGTTTAATTCAATGAGATAAAATATCTCTTAGCTTCTGGAAATAGACATTACAGATATTATACTATTTTTTTTTTTTTTTGAAAATATTAAATTAATTAGGATTATCAGATCTCAATTCAGTTTCCTAAGTCAACATAACTGAAAGAGAAATAAAAATGATCGTCATTTTAATTCAAAATCATTTAATAAATTTTTTAAAACTTTCATCACGTTTCATCCTAGTCAATTGTTGCTCAGAATTTGTTACAGGAACTTAAAGTGGTTAGATAGAAACTTAAGATAACTGTATTTCCTCAGAGTTGTACATTGAAACTCTTGATAACGGAGCAATTTTCCAAAAATAAATATAATGAGATGGCTCTACTTTACGCTGAATGTGGGTTAAATTTAAGATTGTTGGCGCGGTTGCATCAACAACTTTTTTCTAAATGCCCACATACTTTCCGGAAAACCATCTTTAAAGTTGCGAAACTCTAAAAGAAGGCAGACTACGTGACAAGCCGATAAGGATCGGTCACACCATGCCAGGGTAGGAACAACCGAAAAATACATTATCATACATCCTCATATATCCAAAGATCAACACAACAGAGATAAGTAAAAACAGTGGCTTCTCAAAAAGACGCATTTGGGATATTTTAAGCAAATGAAGTGCTCATCAATCTTCCGAACGTATTCTTCTAAGGGCTTTGCTGGATGGGGGTGTCGCAGAGCGTTACGAATCTTGCAGATCTATCGTGAACTAATTAGAGGTTCAGCCAACATTTTTGGCAGGTAGAGTGTGGACGGATGAGGCATGAATTTCACAGAGTGAAAAGTATACAATAGTCAGAACTTTCATTGCTGGGTGATAGAAAGTCCTACATGTTATGCCAACGTTTAATGCGAAATGAGGTTTCTGTTTATTTTTTTTCTGTAGATTTTAATTTTTTTTTTTTTACAATAACAAACTATAATTTTAAAGATCAAGCAATTTTTAATGAGTAAGGAAGAATTTTATCAAGATACATGATTGTTTGTATCATATTTACAACTTCTAGAGTGCCTAATATCCTATTTTATTTAGAAATTAATATTGCTTCAACTCCGAAATGTATGGTTCTAACATATCGATGCGCCTTCACTCAAGACGTCCCGTGTGAAGCAGTAACTGGTGGTGAAATTCGGTGTAAGACAATCAGGTTTGGTGAATGGCCACCACTTTCACCTTTCTTGACTCCAATAGACGTTTTCCTTTGATGATACCTCTAGCAACTGGTGTACACGATTCCTCCGACAACATTGCATGATCTTCAATGACGCATTACAGTTGCTTGTGCTCGTATGTTATCATCTATGCTAAACCGAGTGCAACGTAAAACTCAAACAAGGATACAGATGTGCATTGCAGTTGATTGAGAGGAGTTTGAACATCGAAAATAATGGTTTCTTAAAATAACTACCTTTTTTTCTCTTTCTAAGATCGTTTCGTTACGTAATAGTGAGGAAAATCAAGGACAAACAAATGCGCTTTTTAAACATTCTGCTTTTTCCATTAATGTCCAGATTATGTCTTCTTGTACTAAATCGATTTTATTTCAGAGATTCTTCACTGACTTTTTCCGAGTTTGAGATAGGAGCACAAGTACCACAGTTTTCGACCAAGGCACGCTGCAATTGATCTAATCTGTTTACGCATAGTCACTTTACTATACCTTGATATCACATTTAAAATGCACCCTTTTACAAGTTAAGAAGTAGGACTGCAACGGATACTCTGTATACATAAGACATCTTCTTGTAGATGTTCCTTTATATCTTGAATTAAAGTTAAATGTTTATGGATATTTTCAATCATATTTATTAATGAATATTGAAGAAAAATTATTAATTACAATTTATTGCACACTCTCATGAAGAAGGCGAGAACATTGTGGCCTGTCTTACGTGGAAAGTAGTACCATTTAAAAATAAGAGAGAAAAAAAAAGATCAGTACAGATACAAAAGTTCTCATTTTTTTTCATAAATTAAGTTCCTTTTTTACATTAACTGTGTTAGAGAACTTAATAGGTATATTAATTTTCACGACTCTAATGTGAAAGTTTAAGTAGTTTTAAAAAATAGTTGAAAATAGTTCATTTATATAAAAAAAAAAGAAGAAAAAAAAGAGGAAGACATATTTAATTATCACAAAAATATGTGTAGGATATTGTTTTCATCAGGATGGATAAGTTAGAAAGGAACAAATGTGCCACATTTTATGCAAATGTAACAAATTTTACGAATGTAAAAGCTTACTTATAATATAACATTTCAAAATGACGTGAAAATCATTAACTGTAATTGTGACTGTTATGGTTTCAAACATTTTTGTACTCCACTGATATGTTGTTTCCTGATACTGGTGACATGTCAATACAACCATTGTAAAAAATTAATTGACTGGCTTTTACGAGAAAGTAAAATTCCCGATGACCCAACTGTGAAAAAGATTTTGATATGCTCAACGATATTTCTGAAAAAAATATAGCAATCACAGATAGTTGTCTAATTTATTATTTTTTAGTATGTGGGTCCTGCGGATTAGTATGTCGATACTCCTTTGCAAAATTTATAATTACCTTTTCAGATTCAAATTTCATAAATTTTTTATCTTCCTAAGCCATAGTTAGAATTAAAAAATTTATGCATTTTTAAATTTAGAAGATTTTTTCTATAAGAATAGTTTGCTCACGTGTCGAAATTGTATGAGGATTTCGTTTTATCTACCAATGCATTAAACTAAAATGATATAATAATGTGTCATTAAACTGACACTTGTTATACCTTAAACCACTTAATTGATTGTCTGTCGATACAAGATATTGATGATTAATAGATTTAGGCTCTTTTGATCCAAAGCATAGAAAAATTGAGGGATTTTCTTCTCATGAGAGTCTTATATACTTTGGAAAACTGAAAGAAAGTATATATTACCTTCTTATCAACACTCTGGAAATTTTAATTGTAATTACAGCTTAACTAACTAACAGTTATGTATACAACAATTATTAAATGTGGATAAAGATAAAACTCGAGAAAAAAACAACTTGTTATAACAGGCATGATGGATTCTCAATCAAATGACACAAAATAATTATTTTCCACGGCAATTAAAATTTTTGCATAGTTGAAGAAACAGTTCATAAAATAGTATTTCCTCAACACTTTCCGTTGAATACTTTTTATATTACGAGAAATTATTTTCTAGATTTCCTAATAGTTTTTAATTTAAATAATCTAGTGGCTTTTCTTTTCTGCGTATTAAAAATATATTATATACACAACTCAGGAAATAAGCGAAATTTAGATAAACATTTTCAGTCAGATATGAATATTCATTCCAAATATTCTCTATTGATAAAACAAATTATCTGTAAAATAAATTTCAATTCTAGTATTCATTACAAATCTACTTAAAAATCGGGACCCTTTCAAATCGAGTTTAGGCGAAAAAATAAAAATCATTCCCTATATATTTACAAGTATCGCTGGATAATTAAAGATTTGAATAAAGTATTTCTCAACAAATTTCATATTCTTGAAGTACAAATAGACGAACAGTATTGAGTGTTTTTTATAATTATTGTATCTCCTGTACCCATTCACTCCATTACTCATTTTCAAAAGTCATTTCAATGCAGAATTTCAAGCGTGAAAACATATTTTCCTTGCTTTAATCCTTCATCAGCAGCTTACTTACTCTGTCTAATGCAAAATTAATGAAATATTTTTTTTAAAATCATTATTGCTTAGTTTGCTTGCAATAACTAAAATTATTTAGAAGAAAATCGTAATAACATAAATTTTGCAATGAATTTAAAAGCAAATAAAATTTAATTTAAAAAAAAAATCGTTTTTATTTCGGAGTTATTTAATAGGTTATTACTATTATTTTTAAAATAAAATTGAATTCTAACCTTAATGGCATTATTCTCTTTCCTTTATTTTAATACACCTGTTGAAAAAATATTAATGCAAGTCATACGTAAAATTAGCCGGGAATTAATGAAACGAACCTTCTGTCTTAGACTTTAATATTTTTAATATTGTATTAAAAATGTCCCCTTCAGTATTTTTTATATATAAGAACGAAAATAGAATAGTTAAATTAAAAAAAAATTTTAAAAAAATATAGCTATTTTGAACGTATTGAACAGGTTTGAAAAACGAAGTAAAATATTTTTGAAAAATATCAAATATTTTATGAAACATCTATTTGAAATGCTTTAACTTGTTTTTATTACTGATTTGTTTCCTCTCGAAGAAACATTTGACCTCCAGAATTCTTTAGATAATTTCAACGAAATTTATAACACTGCATAAGTTACATCATGCACAAAATGAAAATATTTCACTACAAATGTGTTACTTCTATGATCCAAATGTACGTATTCTTTATGTGTGTGTGCAAAAATTAGAGATACTTTATTAGTACCTTCCCGAAAACGCTGATTAAGTCAAATCGAGGTTTCAAATATTGATTCCAGTGAAGCAACATTTTATAAAATAACGAGGACTAAAAAAAGTTAATGCATTTTTGTTCCGAATTTCACTCGTGCTGAGTAAGTGAATGCCGGCAAGTGTGAAAATAAGTGAAATTATCTCAACTATTTTCCAATGACTGTCACAATTCGGAAGCATAAAAATCCTTTGTAGGTTCATTTATGATTTGCAACATTACATTTACCTCTAATTTTATATATCTTCCAATTAAATTCACAGTACTTCTTCGAAGAATTTTTTTTTAAATAACCTATATTTTGCCTAAAAATTCTTACTGGCTTTTTATGACCTTGTGGGACTTCGAAAATGGAAAAAAACGATAGAATTTTTTTTTTAGTGTATATGTTTATTGTAGAAAGAGTGGATTTTATACAATTATGAGCAAAAATTACGACATTATGCAAATTATGGTAATTCATACGAATATAAATATATATATATATATATATATATATATTGATATTCTGTGATTTGAATAAAACAGAATATATAACCTTATTTAGAGATCCGATAACTATTCTGATAATACAGCTCTTACGTAGGAAGTTCTCGTAGGTCACGAGTTTTGAACATTGAGATTTCTTTTATTAAGTCATTGCTAATTTTTCTTTATTAAAAACATAAAAAAAAAACTTCCACTCAATATAAAAACTCAAAAATAGTCTACGTAAAAGCACTTGAAATACATACATTTCACTTTTCACCTCATTAAAATATAAATGACCCATCTACTCAATTTGAAATCTCAAGAAGAAACTGTGTAAAAGTACTGAAACGTATGCACTTAAATATCAGGTTCACTGATGCTTATCGTTTCGAGATAATGTGTGTTTCAGAAACTAAAAAGTTTTTTAAAATACTATTATATTATTTCCGGTCAGTTTAATTCATGATCAAATAATATTAAAACAGACATAATTTCAGTAACTAAATAAAGTAGAAATAATGCCATAACACATTTTTAAAGATAAAAGATTTAAATTTAATATGAGACAAAAAACAAAATCCGTATTTTTGCTCCAGTCAACTTGAAGGAATTCCAAACCCGTAAAGGGGTTGGCAAATTCTTTATCAACATCACACTTAGACACAAATCGAGGGCTATTGGCAAAGGACCCCATTACTTGGAACCAAATCACCTGGCACTCCATTTCCAAGTAAAAGTACACAAAATAAATGTTTTATAAGATTTCAAAAAATAATTTTAGTCTGCCGAAATTTGCAATATTCTTCATATGCATAAAATTAAAAGTAATTTAATACAAAACTACACAATTATTAATTATTAAAATAATCATTTTTCAATAAAGACGTGTATGGAAAAACATTCTGGACTGAAATTCATATTTTTATCAAACAACAATGTCATTAACGGCGATTCAAAAGAAAAACTCCGATATTAGTAAAACAATTTTTATTTCTTAGAGAATAAACATTTTTAAAAACCGATCAAATGATATTTGGTTCTCTAAAAAGCAATATACAAAAATTTAGAAAAAAAAAATAAAATGTTCGGTACAAGACTTTAAATTACATTCATCACATTTACGAGCTTTTTGATGTAACTATAATGCTCCACAGTTCTTTAAAGAACATCATTTTGAAGAAACTTGGTATCGTGCTGCTAAATCTTCGGAATAAAATATTTCGGCAATCAGTTTGATCTCATGAAAATCTTTATTTTTCTGCAAACTATTCACCTCTTATATCTCACGGACGAAAGCGCTTAAAACAAATATGTTGCTAAAGAAAGAAAATTTCCTTACCTCATGTATCCCATTATAACAATTTTCTTTCGGTTCCCTCATCAAGCGTTATTTTCTTCATGAAACAAATTTCAAATTAGTTTCATTATAATAAATTTTTCATATTTTCAACGAAAAATCGCTTTCTTAAAAGACTTTTTCTCAGAAAGCTTCCTTATAAATTTAATCATATTTACGTAGGAATTTAATTAGTACGATTAATTCTATCAGCACTAAGGTTACCTTTCAACGCAAATACTTTCTCACACTTATAAGGCTTTTCTCCACTATGAGTGCGAAGATGCGCAATGAGGTTACAATTATGAGAAAATTCTTTCGCACAAAGGTCACACTCGTGAGGTTTTAATCCATTGTGTGATCGAAGACCAGTTTTTAAGTGATTTTTATGAGTAAACCGTTTCGAACAGGACTCACACTTGTAGACATACTCACCGATATGAATTACGTCTGTGTCTATTTAGACTACTATTACAAGCAAAGCGTTTGTTGTAAATGTTACATACATATGGTTTTTCCGGTGCGATTATAATAGAAGGATTATTGGTAGTAGAATTCATTTCTTTATGAACTGAAGCTTCCGGTTCTTTACTTTCGGATGAGTTGCATTTTTCGATAGAATCTTTGAAAATATTCCTACGATCTTTTATATGGTTTCATCACAATCCCTATTTAACAAAAGAATCGTAATTTCGTCCTCTAATCAACTGCAATAAGGCGAACCTTCAACGTGATCTGCAGTAGAGACTATCTTTTTGCATCTTCTGCCTCGTTTCTTCTTCCCTACGATCTTCTTTTTTTTTCTAAGCATTCCTATTGAGATTGCCTAAAATCTGTGCAATCATTTTTATCTTCAGCGTTTATTCCTTTGTTATATCATTGAACGAATTACCGCAATATTTCAATGCTTTACGGTATGTGATTAAAAATCTGTTACCTTTGAAAATTGCGTGCTAAAAAATACTGATTTGACGACAGAATAAGGTTATGAGAGTGTATAGATCAGCCACTTCGTACGAATTTTATTTTTGCGAGTAACTGGTACTGAAACTATTTACAAGTGAGCATTAAATATAAACACAAATTAAATATGTTTATAATTTTAACAGTTACAATTATTCAAACCGTTCCTTAGAATTTTTTAATCAGAGAACGCAATAAGCTAATTCTTCGTACACTTTGACGTTTCAGGTAGTTGGATCGTAATTTCAATATTATTTTTATTCTTAAACGCATCGACCCTTTAATCAGTGGTGGAGTTTCTTGGTCTTACGGTAAGCCCACAAAGTTTTTGATTTATAATTGAAGAGGTAAATTATTTTAATACTTATTTAATTATATATAGTAAATGAGGTAGAATAACCTTGCCATCATAAAGAATAAATGTTCATATTTTTTGAACACAAGTACGTGGAAGCGGTGTGTCATCTGGAAGCTTAGATGTCACTTCCTCAAAAATTAGTTGCCTAAGATTATTCTAGTGGAAATGAGATTAATGTATAATTTAATCCGGTAGAAATTAATTATTATAAATATTATATCCTTTAATTTTAAATTTTTCATGAGGTTTACTTTGAAATAATGCCTTTAATATTGCGTTGATAATGCATTTGCCTGTGTGAGTTAAATAATCCTTTATAATTTTCATTTACTATATCTTTACTGTAATGGATAGTTGATTGCATTAAGAAGAATTAAGATTTCACAGTTGGTAGTATAATACACATTGTCGTTGTATAAAAAATTAATTTTCAATCAATCAATCAATCATTTCACAGTCAAGTAACAGAGAAATGTAGATGGCTTGAAACAAATGTTGAAAAATTATGAAATTAATAAGGAACCGCTTGAAACAATTCTTGTGGGGAAAAAAAGAGTTGAGATTATTTGTTTTCTTACACAGAGAAATTACTTCAGAGATTCTTTCGTTTGTGTGACACACGCTCAAGCACAATATTTAATATCAAAAACTGGAAAAATTTAATAGTGTCTAACATGCATTGTATTAGATACTAGCACTCGAATATGCATAAGTTTGACAAATGAGTGTTTGTTATATAAAATATTTTTTTAAAAAAATATGTAATATATATTTACACTTTTTTCATTTTGTGCATTTTTATTTCTATTACTTTCGAAAAAAAATTACATTTATGAATTTATTATCTGAATATGAAAGATTACAAACAATTTTATTTTGCATAGAGTTTTATTTTGAGTTAAATAGCTCTTTGTGTTTTAGTATTTTTTTTGAAGAATATTGCAGCTTAAAGATTTTCAAATTTATTTTTAAAAGTTAGGCATCAATTTTTGTTTCGAAAATACAAAATTGTTTTTTAGCATATTGTTAGTGTTTTGGTACGGCCTTCATAGATCATTCTCCTTTTTTTGTTAGTAATCTTTGAGGCCTAGAATTTTAATTTTGCATTACATGTTTGAAAATCTTACACAATTGCTCCGTTTTTGCATAAAACTTCAAAATCATACAAAACTATTTCGCGTTCCTTGTGTTTAACAACAAAACAATGGTCACCGAGAAATTTAGGCTTGTTTATAAAACATTTTATTGGGAATGCTGTTGAGGAATCAACAGCCAGTGTGGTTTCAACATGTTGAGAAATATAAGAGGTTCTTCGTTCTGGAAAATTCTTTATTTGAAATTAATATTTTGGGAGAAACTGAAATACTTTCCGCAAATATTTGTAATCTTGTTCCTAATTACAGAGGGAAGATTATTTGTCATTTTCTATGCAAGTATTGTATCTAAAATTAAGGTTATGAAATTCCGCAATATGTTCTTTAATTTTCTCAATGAGAACAATCTCTCCCGCATTCTATATATGTCTTTGAAATCGAGGATAAATTTTAAGGGCAGTTACATTATACAATGTGTAACATTTTTTATTTTGTCTTATTAAGAATGCTTTGTATCAATAATATTGAAATCCTCAAATATTAACAGTAATAAAGCCCTTGAAGTATCTATGCGTACATTTTGTGAGCTGATATTGTCGCGTAGACTGGAAGTAAAAAAAAAAAAAATTAGAATTTTTCTTATAAATGAACTGTAAACGGGATAATAGAATTCAAAACAGGACAGCAAGAAGAAGAAAATTTTACTCGAATGTTCAGAATTGCGAGAGGTATACATATATATTTATACGAAGAAGGGATACAATTCGGTTAAGTTCGTGCTTCTCTTTACATAAGTTCTTCAGAATAAATATAGCTTACAGGATTTCTGTCCACGAGGGTCGAATGCCGACATCGTTAATAAGATTCGTCGAGTGAATGTATTTATGGCGCAAGAGCGAGTTCTAGTTCTTGCGCCATTAACACGAAACGAGTATCGATAGAATATTCTGAATTATTTCCTTTTTGTAATACATTTAATGCTTTATCGACTCAATTTCAGGATGTATCTCAATTGCAGGAATGCGTATGATCAAAATTACTTATTAATCGTCCTTTTAGATTTTATAAATGTCATGTAATTTCAGGACATCAAGACTTTAGATCATTTTAAAATTAATGTGAATAATTACTTCAAAAGCCATGTTTTGACCAGTCGCTTGGCTAGCAGGTTGACTCAATCCCTCAAGGTATGATTTTTTTCTTAAGCATTGGAATTCACTCTTATTCGGGCTTCATTTCAGAAGTCCAGTCTCTTCAGAATTTGCTTGTTAATTACTCAGAACCTTAAAAAATGCAAAAATACAGTGAGTGACAAAAGTAAATATGCACAGTAATAGTGTTGATGGTTTTCAAAGAATAAGAGGTATATAATCCTATTACATTCAAAATTAAAATGTATTTAAAAAAACAGCGAACTTATATTTATTTTTAACACGAAATATATCACAAAAATACATCCATGTAATTTGCAAAAAGTGAGTCCCAAAACTCAAATATCTGGAACATGATCTGACCAGAACTGACGATACTCCACTCACCCTAATAAATTTGAGAAATTAAAGTGTCATAATAACTTATTAAATTTTAAATTGAA
>BMAW01112863.1:0-16234 GCA_019974015.1 Nephila pilipes
TTTATTTATTTCCTATGTAAAATGATTTTTAGCTTTTAGCATATCAAGAACAATAAAATTTATTATTTCGAATGAATTTACGGAAACTTTTTTTATATATATTATCGAAGGAGAACAAGTAACACCTTGACTGAGAATCGCATATACGAATATCACTAGCCAAATATTTTGTCCGCCTGGTGGATAATGAAATAAACAGTGAGCAGAAATCCGATATCTGCTTAAAGAATATCTATTCCCATACAGTTTGAAAACTTAAGGGTTCAAAATAATTATATTTAATTGTTTATTCATTTATACGATTTTTCCACTGATTGCGAAAAATTTATTCAATTATCCCATACACACCTGCACAGATTCCGACTGTGGCGAATATATATTTTATAACATTTCATGGATATTAAAGAAAATAACGAGACCGCATAATTCTCATTTAGCTAACTGCATCGAATCACTCTAACATAAAACCCATACATAGTTGCTGTCTTGTGACAAAAACCATCACCCATCCTTTTTCAATCGAAAATTACGAATGCATTCAAGTCAAACACTTAAGAAAAAGAGTCTACAGAGTTTCGCATTGGCAAATCCAGGTTTGCAAATTTACTCTCGTCTTCCGGGTGAAGGAAAAAGGCTCCTAAAAACCAACAAATCCAACCTCATTGTTTACTCTCTGTCAAACGCATGACATAAACCCATCCCAATGCAACACTGAATCAATACAAACGACAAAATATGCAATTTCGCCATGCTCTCAACCACACGCGCTGGGGAATTGTCTCCACCCACCACTTTGACCCTTTGTCAAACGGGCGCGCCTCACACAACGAGGCTTACATGACCTTTATCCACCTTTACGTACGTAACTCGGAAAGTATACGCACTGCGAGGAGAGAATAAGAAATTAATCTAATGAATGGGTTAATGTAGAGGTGAATATTCATGGCCATTGCATTCAAGTAAATGAATAGGATTGGAGACTTTTTGATACGAATTACATAAACATTTACTGTAACAAGGTTCTATCTTCCATTGAATTAATATTTCAGAGTAGACTTCGAAAATTTCTACGATCCACTTATTAAAAATAATGACAGAACGCATATCCATCTTTGAAATAGAAATCTAAGTGGATAGAATTATTAAATACATAGAAACCTGATAAGTCGGATTCTTTCAACTCGAATCTTGAGATAACACGGATCGGTGTTCACGAACTTTCTTTCTTTTTTTGAGAAGATATTTGCAAATGTCCGTGACAACATTTTTGTCGAAATATCATGAAAAATTGTTTACTTCGCAGAGATTTTTAAACAGCTACAAAGTATGAATGAAAATGTGGATGGGGAGAGTAGGCTTTACAAATATACTCGTATTCTGCTAAAAGTCAAATGGCATATGATGCTACGCAGTCTAAATGGAAGAAATTAAATAATTAAATCGCACTTCTAATTTTTTTTTTTTTTTTTACAGAGAAAACGTCTTTGCCTTCTGTAAACATGATTCACACTCGATTTGTTCATTAAAAAGATTATTTTCTCTCTCCTGTCTCTAAATGTGTTCTATTTTCTTTCATTTTACTCCCTTGCTCCGGTTAACCTGAATTGTCGATAACCCGGACCGGATGTGGTCCCAATAAATCCTAATTAATGAAGTAATACTGTAAAAAAAAATGAAATATTTCTTAATATGAAATTGTATGGAAAGAATATAATTTTGGTTATGCAACTTGAAACCACAAATCAAATTAGAAAAATTGAAGCATACATATTTTTTAAAAATAAGTACGTGTATTGTTTTCAGCTTTCGTTTAATCAATGTACTAAATTTTTAAACACGTTTCTTAAAAAGTAAATTACTTTAGTGCAAAAAGCGATGAGAAAGGTACAACTTTATAACTACTCATTGTGTAAATTATGAAAAGAAGATATCTGTACAATTCCATGAAAAAGAAAAGATCTAATAATTTAATATTTCTAAATAATTGGATATATTCAAGTAATATTTTTAATTCACTTACTTATTAAACACTAATGATATTTGTTATTTCTCAATGACGATTTCATTATGATACTTTACATTACCAATATCAAGTTCCTCCTAATTTTGCATGTAAAATTTAAAAAAAAAAGGGGGGGGGGAGAAATCCAAGAAATTTTCAAATTAATTAATTCCTCAGACAATAGCTGCGGTGCCCTTCATTGCCTGCGATATTCATAACCAATCTTTTAAAAAGCACGTTACATCTGAAATATTTTCATCCGGAACAAAAAAAAGCGCACCATAAAAAAATTTCTCGAGGCACTAATAAAACAAACTTTGAAAATCACGTTTCGCTTTCATTTCGAAATAAACTCGCCAAATCGCTACATTCTCTTGGGATTAATAATCTCTACGCTTACTTAACACAGTTAAAAATATATTGCGTCAAAAAAAAAAAACACTTTTACTACCCATCACATATGACAAGTTCATTAAAACAAAACTAACCTCAACCAGACCACACAAAAAAAATGCTTCAGAAGAACAGAATAAGCAAAAATCATGCCAGACCCTGACTAATAACCCCATCTATATATAGCCCTAGTCATTTCGAAAGTAACACAGACCATAGACAGTGTAACTTTTTACTATTTAGTTATTTTAGAGAATAACGCATCCTCGTATCCCCCCACTCACCGCACCATCCATACATGGATTCAACCAGACTACGATGAGCCACGTGACACCCACGATCCATGACGTCGCAGCGACGTCATACCGACGTCTTTTCGGTATCCGTAAAGCACGTGGTCAGAAAGGGAAATGAGTAAGATAATGAGTAGTTGGCTGATATGACCTTTCATTCAAGAGACGTTTCGGACATTTCAATGACTTGTCCCCGATAGAGAGATGGGTTTGCTGATACTGATTGGAGAATTGGGTCTCTCTGCTAGATTAGTACTGGCGGTTATTTAAATAGCCGTAATAAGCTATATGTGGAAATTAATACTATTGGTGATCATGAATGAAATTACTCTATGAGGAAGTATGGGAGAAGCTATCTTCGTGACGGAAAAAAAAGGGTTATTTGAAATGCGGTATACAATAGATATAGGCATGAATTACAATATCATACTCACGAAAAACAAAATGGAGAAATTAATTTCCAAAAAGTAAAATTTGAGAAAACTCATTTCAAAAATATAATACTGATTTTTATGCAGGTAAGTTGCATTTCGCGAATTATTTGATGATAAATTAATGTTGTATCTGAAACTTCCAACCTTTGCACGATTCTAATTACTCAATTGTGTGTGACGATAGAGTAATTATTAGAATGTACACATAATAAAATTGGAATAAAAACAACGAAATTTCTTCATGGAAACAAAATAACGCTTTTTCATGACGATTATAAGAAATGAATTTTCTTTTAAAAGAACTATTAGAATGACTAGCAAATTAAAGTTCAATAAATAGAAAGGTTTAAATTTTCATGAATGGTTGCAGTAAATATGCATTATCAAATTGGGGTATCATTTTAAAAGGGTCAATAATATTGTAAATCTCAATTTGATTTTGATATTCATAACAGACAACATATTAACCTCAGCGGATTTTCCCTCGTGTTATTCTAAAGAAAAACTAGAAGACCTTGAATCACAATAGTTAATACATAAAATTCGAAGAATGAATAATACAGCCTCTATCTTACCTTATCGATAGTTGATGCAAACTGGGATATCAAAAAGATAAACCAAGGCGGTATCATTACAATAGATTTCAAACAATTGATCATGAGTCATAAAAGCGAATTCCACTCATCAAATGACAGAAGGTTTTTTTTTTTTTTAACAATGAGTTCTTATTAAAAATTTTTAGAAATTTAATTGAAACTTAGGTAACTCTAAAAACAAACTAACTTAAATACTGTGTACGTTAAAATATTTAATAATTTAATTCACTGGCACATAAAACAGAATTCTTAAGAAAAACTTCGTGGCAAATTCACGATTCCAAAAGATTTCTTACACGTTTTAATATTAAGCAACACATTTAATTGACCATAAATGAGCATTAAATAACGCAGCTTTTGCTGTTTTAAAGCGTTTCAGTAATTCTACGGTTTAGATAACCCAGCAGGTGCTCTGGTCTACCTGCCGGATTACCGTATTTCTATTTCTCTTTCCAACAAAATTTAAGATGCTTTGTCGTTGATATTTTTAACGTTGCTGTATTTGAATGCCTTGTGTATGAAACATCTAGATTGTTTTTTTCTGCCCAAAAATCGTACACAACGATAAAAAGCCAGAAAATGAAATTTCACAGATCTTTTCATTCGACAAACAAAACCCCCCAGGACTGGTTTGTATGAACTCATTTTGATGTCAAAAGTGCATTATGTTAAGATTGAAATTTCGAGAAAGAAGTGTGATCTAATTCTTTCTCTTTAAAAGACCATTATTTATACGTTAATATTTCCCTGCAAGTGTCCAAGAAAAACATTACAAAGATTGCTCAGTTTATTGTGGAACGAGTGATTTGACTTATTTGATGGGATGGTGGAGGTTAATGGCGCAAGATTCAGATATGGCTATGTTGTATCAAATAGAATGTAATTGTGATCTAGACGAAGGGGTGGGGGAATGGAAAAAAAAGATAGAAATTGGTTGACAAGAAGGGACGAAAATAGAGAAAGAGCGTTAAGGTATCCCGAGGCGCAGCACCCGTGTTAACCAAACACAGAAAATCCCACGGGAAAGAAAATATCACAGAATGCATCGGGTCATGATGCTCGTATTCACCTAATGGAAGTACACATTTGAGGGCGTGTGGAATGCTTTGCTGAGAACGTCTGGAAATATTTTAATAGTGATTTTGTTTTTTTAGTTTTTTATTAACGTCGCACTAGAAGCAACACGAGGGCTACTGGCGACGGACCTCGTCATTTTGAACCACAGTCAAGTGACGAGGACGACACCTGAGCTGCCCCCCCCTCCTAGAATCCACACCACACCAACGGGAGGACTTTGGGCCCAGACAGATTTAACGAGCACCAGCCCCGGTTAAACGGCGGGCCTTTGGCGGCCAAGGATCGAAACCGCGACTGAACGAAAACCGCCGGCCCCGAATCCGGAACCTTGACCACTAGGCTACCGCGGCCACTATTTTAATAGTGAAATCTGAAACAAAAATTATTTATTGCAATTTTATTCTAATGCGCTTTTTAAATCGCGACTATTAAACAACATTGTAAACTTTTATTTTTATTTTATTTATTTTGCTTAAGTTTTAGAAAATACTAGATTAAATGATAAAGGGGGCGGAACGAGGAAACAATGTTTGTTAAAAACATCGGTGTTCCTGTTAATGTGCACGTGTAAAATGTGCTAATATTTAAAAATGGATGCAGCCATCGATTATTTTCTCAGCATCAACTATTACCCGAAAAATACTTACCGCATTTTAATGTATATAAGGAACCCTCACCCCTTCCCAAAATTTTTGGGGCTTAAGATAAGGAAAACAAAATATTCAAAGATTTTTTTTTTTTTTTTTACTTAAATTTTTTTTTTTTTTTTTAAATTCACGATAGCAACCATGAAATTCCTCATCACTATCACATGATACATGGCCGTAGAGTGTCGGTCTATTGTTATGAAATTGGCTTTAATTTTTGTTCATATTTAAAACACTGTTCGCTTAAAAGAAGCATCCCTATATTTGGGATCCAGTATTTTGAAATAAACAGTTCCTTGTACATGTTGAAACACGGTAATATGTGACGATAACTCCATAGGGCCATTGCAAGTTTTTATTTATTTATTTTTTTAACCCTTTCTCGCCTCAAAGCTTTCAATTACTCTTTGGGTTCCTTCATTAAGTTATGCAACGAATATTCAACAAAACGGATTTCAAAGTACATTTCATCTTTGCAAAACCCGTAGCAGGATTCAACCTAAAAAATAAACCTAAGAGATGATACGGCTCTAAAAAAAAACAGTCATATCAAACCATTGACATTGAAACCCTGATTATTCGTTTAAAATGTTCAAAGGTTTTCTAACTTTTAAGCATTGCGGCCCACTTTCTTAAAAGTGATGTGATGTGATGTGATGTGATGGTGGAGCTTAATGGCGCCAGCGCCAGATGTGGTTATGCTATGCCAAATAAAGTGTAACTCTGATCTAGACGTTTGAAAAAAAATGGAAGATAAAAATTGGTTGACAAAAAAAAAGGGTCGAAAATAAAGAAGATTCCTAGGGTATCCAGAGGGCGTGACACCCGTGTTTAAGAAACACAGTAAACGCCAAGGGGAAGAAAAAAATCGCTAGGGTCTAACGGGGTCATGATGCTCGACATTTCCTTTAGACAAGCTCCTGGGGGAGGGGGCTTGAAACCGAGTTTAGTTTAGTTTAGTTTTTATTAACGTCGCTCTAGAAGCAACACGAGGTCTATTGGCGACGGACCTCGTAATTTTGAACCTCGGTCAAGTGACGAGGACAACACCTGAAATGGCACCCCTCTTCTAACTTCCACACCACACCAACGGGGGGACTTAGGGCCCAGACAGATTTAACGTGCACCCGGCTACATGGCGGGTCTTCAGCAACCAAGGCTCGAACCCGCGACTGAACGAAAACCGCCGGCCAAGAATCCGAAACCATGACCACTAGGCTACCGCGGCCGGGGTTGAAACCGAGAATCTAAAGCAACGCACTTCAAGGAGCAACGAATTTTTTCAAAGACGAAGAAAACTATTTCCGAAAATTATTTCAATGGTCAAAAAGGAGCTTTTGCGAAGAAAAATGTATTAAATATAGTTTCACTAAAATATTTTTAATAAGGCGTGTGAGAAGGGTGCATTTGTTATCGATTGCTGTTGGTGGCGGTAATTAAGTTCATGACAATTAGAGTTATTTACAGATACAAAAACATAATTAGATACTCTGTTTCCATTAACAAAAATCCAACTTCAGAAAGATATGGAGATGTAAAAGGGAGTAATATTTTCAATGCTTCAAAAGAAAAATTTCGTAAAGTTTGCTGGACAGATAGCTAAAATTATATTAATTTACTAAGCATAAAATTCAGTTTTAGAAATGTATTTTCGGATAAGTCGATGAGTACTTCCATCAGTTTTCGATGATTTTCTAGTAGTAATGATTACCCGGCATGGCAGGCGCAATCCAGTTCTTATTTTAAAAGTTTTTTCTTGTCTTCAAATAAAGTAGTAATTAAAAATTTTCTTTCAAAGTTATTCAAACGCTTTGAGATCACGGTAATTATTCTACCAGAAACATTTACACTTTCGATTACAAGCATTTGCAATGTTTCAAAACATTCATATTTGAGGTATTCTTCTTTTCCCCCTCCATAAAAGCAGTTTGATAATTCCTCAAATTTTGGTATGCACCGCAAATATATTTCTACCTCCCATGTCTGCTAAATACGTAAGCTTCAAAACAAAATTCAGATCGTACAACGATGTTTTCTAATTCGTTTCTATCGCCTGAAAACATTGCGATTTCTTTTCGGAATTCCCGAAGTCTCCTTCGCACGTTTCCTTCAGAAAGCAGAAGTGATTTGTAGTTGTTTCTTATTTCTTCGAAAACTTTTTCAAATAAGCGCGATTGTAACTACCTTGATTTAATTAAATTCGCTATTTGACAGCAACGCAAAATTTTTTTTAAACACTCTGTATGGCTTAAATATTTGTTTCGATGCTACCTTGTGAAAGTTGCAGTGAGTCCATGAAGCGTTTGGACTAACTCCAAGCACTTGAGTCACATTACTTCTTTTACCGCAGAAAACTTATGCAACATCTGTATATTCCCGACACATTTCACTTAATCAAAATAATTTAATTTTAAAATAAGTGTCGAGTCTTTAATATTATAATTGGTTTGCGAAATAAAATATTTTCATTAGAATAATTCTTCCATACGAAACGTATGAAAACAAGAAGGTGGAACAGCGAGGAAAATTTACTATCAACAACTCTTTGGACCAGCTGATCTTTTGCTCACCGGGTCATTTCACTAATTATGAGAGCTACTGTAATTTAAAGCGGTATCGTTTCGACTTCCTTTAAGCTCTTTTCACCATACGGAACTTCAACTGCATCCTTTATCGCTGGGAGCAGTTAAGTTTCGCCAATTCTGCATGGCTTGTATTCAATTTGATAATTATTTTGACACGAAGTGCGCATAACGTTTCCTTTGATCTTGACGAAATGCAAAAGTATTGTGCAGCGTTCTTATGAAAAATTCGAGAGATTTGTTTTTTAAAAATCGGAAATCTTTTTCTGAATGTGCTGACGTAATTTACTTGGGAGCATGCTTTCGTTTGAAAGTATTTCATTGTATATAACACACTCAGGTTTAGCAGTAGACTTTTCACAGAATGAAGACTTCGTACTCAGAATCGCACTTTCTTACAACCTTTCTCTGTTCAGGTCACCTTGAATTTGAACTTGAAGGTTGGCTTTCATCAGCATTCGGTCTTTTTTTTTTTTATCAACCACTTATCCACAATACAGGTGCAATAAAACAGTCGAGAAAACAAAAAATAAACACAAAATAATACAAATGATAAAGAATCGATTCGAAATCAATGCGTACGTTAACTAAATTAAACTTTCACAGCGGAAAGGAGTTTCTGATTATGTGGGTGGGATCCAATATAATGCATGGAAACGTAAACGAAACCGCAGAAAGGAGAAACAGGCGACGCGACAAATATATCGCGTGTGAATGGCCTATTCTTTATATACATCATCCACACGTTGAAAAAACTCTTCTTCCTATTTGCCATTGGACGCGTGTCATTTGTTTGCGTATTTTATTTCAGTCATGTTGCTACCGTGTAGCGATGATGAAGATTTTTAAGTCCACATCACATTTTTCCAAATTGTTGTAAGGTGCATGTACATATATATTCAAAGTCTTAGTTTGGTTTCAGAAATGCTATTCTACAACATAAATTCAAAAAATTCTGGGACACCCGCTCCTAAATACAAAATAGCATTATCTTTACAAAACCGACGGAATGATGTTGCAACGACCTTCAGTTACATTTATCCAAACGGGTGCATTCATTTCTTTCTACTTCCGACTCCATAGTGTTCCTTTTCGCAAAGCATGTGTGTGGGTCATTAGAAAAAAAAAAAAAAAAGAACATAAAATTTGTTACGAAAGGGAAATTGTTGAAATTAAATGTTTATTGAAAGAAATTGGTGAACATAATGATTTAAAGAATATTTGCCCTCGCATTTCTGAACTAGTCAAATGACGAAATCAGATTATGGGCAACGCAAATATGCGTACGCGTGCGAAATTTTACATCAACAATCCTTTCACGTAACATTTGTTGACAAGTGCGCCATTGATTGCCGATCACTGGTCAAAGACATTTTTCAAAGTGGTCACATTACCAGAAATATATAGTCATGTACCAGAGAGATTCTAAATTATGTACTTTAAAAGTAAAATATACTAACAGCAAAGAGGGGTATTGATAGTCCATCTAGTTCTATTGTACCAAAATAAAATGAGACAGAATCATCGTCATTTTATTATTTCGTTTAATATTTGTTATTAAACAAGACTTTTTTAAAGTACAGAATCGAATAACGAAATCAAAATACTCAAATAAAGGTGCAAAAAAGAATGCATGATTAACACATTTAAAAAAAAAAAATTCCAAATGGAATTCCGAGTGCAGAAAAAAGCATAACATTTAAAAAAACAGTAATGCCATAAAATCCGAAAAATGGGCTTCTTCTCCTCCTTTAATTCAGATCTTAAATTTTTTTCAGTCGTTTTTAATTACTTATTTTATACAATTATTAAACTCATAATTGGACAAATATTCTATAATACACAACGATTTTCATTGGTAAGTTTGATTACTTAATACTATGATTTTTATTAATTAAAATTTTTCCAGAAAATCGAAACTAGTAGACACTAGTTTGAAACAGAGGGTTAGAAACTTCAAACTATGATGTTTCCCAATTTGCACTCTTCCCAAATGAAGAATGTTCGATTTAACAATCACTTCTCCAACAATCCACGGCGCGATATTATGGCATTGTTTTCTGTGTTTCTTCCTCGTACTATGTAAATGTGGGCTGAAAGTTCAAGACATATTCTCTTGGAGAAGAACTTAGAAGAAAGAGTGCAGCTATTCCTCATTCAAAGGTTTCTTTTCAAGATCAACTGCAGACCGTAGCTAATAACAATTTATGCAGCACTAGCATAACATAAGTAAACATTTAAAGTAAGATCTATCTACCAGACGCTGACATAAGCTAACCCAACAGGGGCAACCTTTGAAACAGCTTTGTTTTCTTTTTTGTAAGCAAGTAACACTTCACCTCGCAATGCAAAGGACAGAATCTTTATCTCACTTCTATTTGTAAAATAGGGAATGTTTATCGTGAAATGTTAAACGTCAAATCTAAATTTATGAATGCCAAATTTCATTTAGACACGTACATAAATCTAAATGAAATTTATATATTCCAATTATGTTCATCACAAAATGCTCTCGTATTAACTTAGTCGTACATGTTGAAAACTAGAAATTATAGACAATATTTTACTGAAAACTAAGTTGTTACGCCCACAATGTTGAAAAAGCATAGCATACATTTTATTAATACACATTCAAAAACGGAATTTTTCAAAATGTTAAACATGGCTCTTTCCTCTCTCAGCCAATCTTTTGAGTTGTTTGACAGTGGATCTCACACTTGTAAGAAGACGACGCATCCAAAAGCGAAAGGGAAGTTAATCGAAAAATAATTATGATAACCAAAGCTATACATAATAAATAAATATTCCTCTTGAACTTCCCCACCTCATCCCTATTTTGACATTTAAAAGCCCTAGTTGACACATGCATATAAGCAGCATAGGTCGTTAAAGCTACAGTTAGGTTATACTTTTAATCCATCAAAATCGTTGAGAATTATTTATTACATTTGACTATATTTAAGCAAATATAGATGATTTTATTCCTTAAAATTGACTTTCACTTTGAGAATAGATAAAATTCTATAAATTACTTTAAATAACATTTATCTTTCCTACCTTTGTTTCTTATCAAGTTTCAAACTTGCACCTGAAATAAAAAAAAAACTCGCCACACACACTTTCAACAATAAGCGACCAAACCACATATATTACCATTACGTTTCTTTACTGTTTCAGTAAAGCAATAAATATCTCAACTTAATGAATGCAGCGTCCATTACACCAATTGTCAGTGTTTTGAACTCGCGATATGAAAAATAGTGAAGTTTGCGACTTTGGCTCAAAGTTAGGCGACTTCTTTTTCAAAAGAACATTTGTAACAAGTCAGAGTATTCGTTTTTCACAAGAGAGAATATTCAATACAAACTCAACAATCCAGATAGCGGAGCGGGGAAAATGGCGTAGAAATCGAAAACTCGCCCACTAAAAAATTTGTTTAAATTTACTGATATTTCTCCCGTTTTTTTTTTTTTATTTTTTATTTATTTATTTATTTATTAAGATGGTTAAATGCTCATTCCGTATACCATATGAATATAATAATGCTTGTTTCGAAACTTTCTTGGATGGAACGATTTAAATATAAAAATCAGAAATTGAGGCCATTTTAGTGATATTTTCCGAAATTCGCCAAAAAACGGTTTGTTAGCTTACTCGCTCGAGACAATTTTGATTGTTTATTTAGAGGCGCACAGAGAGGCAACACGACACCTGATGACGACCACCTCAAAATTTTAAAGCTCGGTCAAGTGACGAGGATAACACCAGAACAAACACTTCCTTCTCCAAACTTCCACACCACGCCACGGGAGGACTGGAAACTTCAACAGATTTAAAATCAAGCAGATTTCGGGGGGAGAGAAAAAAAAGGGGGAAATACCTTTTCGAGTTGCATATCATCATCACTCTTAGTTTCAGGACATCAAATTTCGAGAATCTGAGTGGAAAGCAGTCTTTGCGTTATGCAGTTTCACATACACAATCCCTTCTATTAATATTGTTATGATCGAATTTTCAAATCTTTGCCAGATAATTTTAACATGAAGTATAATTTGGGCCATATCACCAATTTGTAATTAAATGACAATACTTCAAACGTATATAAATCACACAAATAATTTCAAAATATTTTTGACAGTTCACCTTCCACCTATTAATCCACTTATCTATCATAAAATTAAATAAGATATGAGATAACTGTTTAAAAAAAAGTAAAATAAAGCACAAAAAATGTCTCCTCTCCGAAATTTTTTTTTATTCTACCGGCATCGATGATTAAACGATTCATATACGGCTCTCTCTATATTTTTTAATACTCCAGCCACTCTTCATAAAACCGATTTGATAACATTGCACGTGAGCCATTCTCGGCACGAGATAATTTCACAAATCAAATACAAGAGATAAACATCATTGTATTAAAACAGATAAAATATTGTACAATTTCGATGAGCAGAGAAATCATACTTTAAAATGAAATAATTAACCTTAAATATACATCAAAATCGATCGTTTTTTTTCCAGCGATGAAAAATATATTTTTTTAAAAAATAAGAAACTATAACAAAGATTTTTTCAGCAGATTTGTATTAATTTAATAAAAAAGTAAAAAAAAAAAAAAAAAAATTAATACCTTTCTAACAGATTTTCCTTTCATAAAACTTTTATCGATGAATGTTTCGTCCTCTTTATTTTTATAGGAAGAATATATTTGTGTTTTAATAATTAGTGAGAAAAGATCATCAATTCACATTAATATTGCAGTCATATACTATAGACCTAAAGATTTCACTTATCTTTACTTATAGATATACTTATATTATATGAAATTTCATTATTTAAACAATTAGTGAAAAATTTTCCATTCAATACCATTTCTCGCTTTTTTTTCTCCCTTTTCTTTTAAAGGATATGAAGTTTAAACATACACTAGTATTGCACTCAGTTTATTCATTTCAATAATCGATGCATACGAAATATTCATATATATAATTGCTTATCTATTATAACAAATAAATCTACTAAGATATCATTCAGAATCCAATTAGAATATAGTAGACAGTTTCAATGGCAATAATATCCAATTAAGAAAAAGAATATTAGTTTTAGAACGCAAGAAAATTTATGAAACAAGCGAATTCGAACATAAATATGCAGAAAAACTGTTGACTAAAAATTCAAGGAAAAAAAAAAAGTTTCCCAAAATAGATATTGGTAAAACTGGAGTTCAGCAAAACTTGCAGACGATTTAAGCATTATAAGGAGAGGGGGAAAAAATTTCTTAAAATTCTTATTTTGCCAGAGCTCATCTTAGCAATAATTCTCCATCGCAAGCTTCTAAAATTTCTCAGTATTTTGTTGATATTCTGAAGAACTTCGATCCCAAAATAAAAACTTATAAACACTGTTATTTAATTATATAGAGTGGATTCATTTTTTCATCCTACTGTTCCAAAGCTTTTACTAAAATGGTAAATCTAAGTTCCTGGACTTTTATACTGACTAATTAATTTTTTGAAGATCGTTATATTTATTCATTTGTTTGTTCTTTGTAGCAGACTTGCGATTCTGTTTCGAACGAATCATTTAAAAAATATTATATCCGACAGGTAATTGGAATTTCCACTATTAAACAATATTTTCAACAGAATACTTCAGATTTTTTTTTTTTTTTTACAACAGTATTGATTTACAACAGTGTGATATTAATAACCCTACTTTCCAAAACATAACCCAATTATTCCTCTAATCACAAAATTAAACACCCATCAAATGTTCTTTCAAATTCTAATATTACGTAGTATATATTTTCTACTTCTTTTTCTCTTCTGTAACATGCCAAATGCGGAATAGTGGATTAAACACCAACGTTTTAACTTCCTGACCTCGGTACAATTTTCCATCTTCTTTGCATCCATCTTTTCGCTAATTTCGAAGCAAAATTTTTTATTAAATTTCTTTTTTAGAAATTATCTTTATTTTTTTAATAATTTTGTTTCCTGTGATTTTTAAAAAATAACAATGTTGAACCGATTTTTCCCCCAAAATTCTTTGCGCCATACTTCTTGAACGGTACGTTGAAATATTAAGATACTTGCACCATCTAGGAGATTCCAGTTTGTTTTGCTTCATAAAGAAGATTGAATTTATTTCGAGTGTACAAATTAATTAGCAAACTTTTGGACAATTGCTCAGAAAAGCATCAATTTTGTACTCAAAATTTTTAAATCGCTCCATCCAGAAAAAAAAAAAAAAAAAATGACTCATACAACACAATATTCATATGGTATACGGAATGAACAATTGGTCCCTTTAAAAAAAAAAGGAACAGACAAAAATATCAGTTTGCGGATTCTATGCGAAATTTCAATCGCACAAAATTTGGAGTGCTTAGTTCCCTCCCCTTCCTTCACTTTCGCTAAGATTTTCGCTCGCATAGCTATATCGCATATTAATTAATTAATTGGCTAATCGAAAAACAGGTAATCCAGCTAGTTTTTTTTAAAGGTATTCAACTAGATTGAATCAGAAAGTCAGAATATCGAAATTTGTATAGCGAATTAATGTATTTGAAATCTTAGCCATCTTTAAAAAGTGACTTTATTTACATTTTACGATTTGAAAATAAATTACAAGCAATTAATATTAAATAGTATCTATACTTTACAAAGCTAGGTTTTAACATAAAATTTATTTTCCAATTAAATAGACTTTTGTTTCAAATATCCAATTCTTGGGGGGGGGGGGGGGCAAATTTAAAATCTCACATTTGAAATTTTATGAAAGAGTAAAATTCTTTCCATATTTTTAGACAATTGTTTAAGATTTTATGCATGAGAAATAAATTTAAACAGAATCTATATTGAAAATTTTCACTGAAATAGTTTCTCCTCCCTTAAAATATTCCAAAATGTGTTTGGATTTGGTCCGAATGGCAACTCTGCAACACGATTAATATCACTGATAGAATGTAATCACGAATTGAAATCTTCTGGCCAAGTTAAAAATTTGGTTTCAAATAAAACTTAAAGTTTCTCAAAGCGTTGATTCACTAGGACAATTCAATTAATTCGTTTTACTTAGCACACGTTAAAATAAAAGCTTCGATTTATAAACGGCTTAATACTGGATTTGTCCATGCACCTTTTCGGCACATGGCATTAAAAAGTAATTAAGTTGTTTGAATATTTTATCTAAGATTGGACATCTTCCAAAGTTCATGAATTCCCTCTTAATCGCATGTTAAATCAAATTAACCGTATCGGAAGATCTTCAAGGTCGTAAGCCGTTCTGGAATTTTAAATCAAAACGCAGTATCTTTTCCAGCATCTTAATTCACACAGCTTGCATTCGCTCAAGTAAATATTTACATAACAAACTGGCTTAATAATACAAAAATTAATCATGAAAAATTAAGAAAAGCAAATTTCGATAATTGTTAAATGGTCTGCAACTATACACTTTTTATGTATTTACTAATCTTTATTACACAAGTTCTTAAGAATATTGACAAATAAAAATGTCAAGAACACGATCATACATATCATTCAATAAAAAAAAGTCAAGAAAATTCTCAACAATTCTTCGTAAATTAAGAAAATAACAATTTTTCTCTCCACATGGATGGGACAGATTTTAACTTTTCCGCTTGACAAATTAATTTGAATTCTGCCTAGATTTTTTTAATAGCAATTTCGAAAACATTTATTAGAAAGAAAAAGAAAAATATTTTTCGAATTTAAAAATTGAAGCACGCAGAAAAAAAAAAAAAATCATAAATCACAAATAAATCTTACCCATAAATCCGTACTATACCATATTTACATCACGCAAACAAATTTCTTCATTCGTGCATAAAATACATTTAAATCAGGCATACCATATCAAAGGCAAAAGTTTCGGGGGGGGTTCCTAGTTAAACATTTTAAATTTACCGCAACATTTTAATTTAAGAAAGAAAAGTTACTTTAAAAAATTATATAATAGAAATTTCTAGCATAAAAAGGGTTCAGTATAGCTTTAATAGTGGTTTCAAGAAAGCAGAAACAACGAAAGGACAAATTATTTATTTACAGCAATAAACTTTTTTTTGTTTGTTTCTTAAAATATGCAAATAAAGAATTTTAATCATCCTTTCTCAAAAAAAAAAAAAAACATTACGTCCGTATTGTACACATAGTATGAGGGTCGTACTTTAAGTCCAAACAAAA
>BMAW01112863.1:16334-36712 GCA_019974015.1 Nephila pilipes
CCCCCCCCCCCTCCCTTGTTCCTCCCCCCCCCCCCCCCCCCCCCCCCCCCCCTAGTTAAACATTTTAAATATACCGCAACATTTTAATTTAAGAAAGAAAAGTTACTTTAAAAAGTTATATAATTAAGGAAGTTATATAATAGAAATTTCTAGCATAAAAAGGGTTAAGTATAGTTTTAATAGTGGTTTCAGAAAGCAGAAACAACGAAAGGACAAATTATTTATATACAGCTATAAACTTTTTTATTTCTTAAAATATGTAAATAAAGAACTTTAATCAGCCTTTCTCAAAAAAAATAAAATAATAATAATAGCATTACTTTCGTATTGTACACATAGTATGAGGGTCGTACTTTAAGTCCAAACAAAATCCAAAATAAGGCACTCTTTGCATCGAAAATGGTTTGTTTTTAGTAACCCTCTTGACTCACTAGACAGCTGTCTAAGTCTCAGTTATTTTCATCGCATGGTTTCATTTCTGTTATCGATTGAAACAAGAAACTCGTGTTTATAGAAAAACGGGGGAAAGTGAGTTTCGAGAGGTGATTAAACACTTATAAAGGCTTAATACCAAAAGAGATCAAAGCTAAGTAGGATGAAGTTCATGGCACATTTGCTCCTGTGTTTGCAACTATTTACAGTTTGGTAAATGAGTTTAAACGTGGCCGTACATCCACAAAAAATGAACGTCGTTCGGGACGTCCAGTGGAAATGACTGCTCCCGGATGAATGACAAAATCCACGATATGGTTTTTGAGTAGCGACAACTATTATTTCGGGGAACTTAACCCTCACGGGCTTCTATCCCCTGTGAAATGGCTTAAAAATGATGTGACCAACAAATCAAAGTGCGCTAAATAGTTGATGTCACAGGCATATCGCACGTTACAGTGTTTTAAATTTTGCAAGAAAAATTGGTGTGAAAAAAAAGTATCGACAAGATTGTTGCCGCGTTTGCTCTCAGTGGAAAATAAACGGAAATGTGAGGTCGTCTCTGAGGCAATATTGACAATTTTTGATCGCTATCCTGGCGAGTTTCTACGTCGATGCAGAGCTGTGGAGGAAATGTTGATACACTACTACACTCCAGAGACAAAGGAATTAGTGAGTTTTTGAAGGCGAACGGGCTCCGAAGAAAGCAAAGACGGTGAAATCGGCCAGCAAGGTAATGACCACGGATTTTAGGGATGCACGCGGAATCATCTACATCGATTACTTGGAAAAAGGGAAAACATTAGCCAGGGAGTATTATTCGTCATTATTGCACCAAGTGAGCGAAAAAAATCAAGAAAAAAAAAGTCCTCATTTGATAAAGATCCTCTTCCATCAACACACCAGTGCAGTTTCGAAATTCAAATAATTACAACATCCATCGCATTCACCGAATCTGGCCCTTCAGTTAAGTTTTTTTTTTTATTCCGAACTTTTAAAAAAATGGCTCGGCGGACAACGGTTCATGCCGAAACAGATATTTGAGGATCTTTCGACATTTTACTTCACAGATGGTTTTAAAAGGTTGGAGAAACGTCGGAAAAGTGTATAGAGCTAAAAACAGGAGATTATGTAGAAAAATAAAAATGATCTACCTAAAATAGTTTTTCTATCTTTTTCTAAGGACTTATTGAACGACCCTCGAAAGTAATGAAAATACAGAGCCTGATGGATAAAAATATTCTAACAAGTAATCAATGACCATTAAAATGTGTTTTTCTCATAATAAAATTACCATAGTGATTCTAAAAGTAGAGGAATAGCCATCTTAGAGAAACAAGTTTTCAACTTCAGATAAATTCACATTTATAACTAATTATGAACCATAGATCAAACAAAATATGAAAAGTTAATTGAGTCAAAATTTACAATTTCATTTAAAAAACACTACTTAGAAAAAATAGCATTTTAGTTCACACTTCAATAGTTAAAAAATCAATATACGTAGAAATCGTATTTTGTATTCCGTATCGTATACTCTCGCATTCGAAGGAAAAAAACCTCAACAAATATATTAGAGTCAACGACTCTCTCTCTCTAATTAAAAAAGTTCTTTGACTGTGCCATCACTCAATAATGTAATAAAATTTCTTACTGATCAAATACGTTCATTTATGACCTTGCGATACTAATTCACCGATAGGGTCAATATTCCATCAAAGACGCAATCCTACGCACAACGAATACCTTTCGATTAATAAAAGGACCAAAAAAAAAAAAAAAGAGAATACGAAAAACACGTTATCAAAATTCTGCCTTCTTTTTTGAACTTGATGAGTCAAACGTCTGAAAAAGAAATAAAAACGATAAATTGAAGGGAAAAAAAATTTTAAAAAACGAAATGAAAACGATAGGGAAAATACAGAACTGAAAGGAAATAACCGATTAAATATTGGCTCTGCAAGATAAGGCTTAAGTCCAAAGTCGTTTATGCTATTCGCACTGCAGAATTCTTTCACTCATGTAGCAAACATGACACGGAATAGCAGCAACAGCTCGGTCATGCGGATGTGCTGTGTTGTAGGAGACGAACGGCTATCCAACGGCAAAACAATACCGGAAACAAAACCCAAGGTAAGTTATTCTATTTTATTATTATTCTTTAAAAAAAGAATCAATTCCAGTAACTTAGAATGCAATATTGCGGTCATCGAATTTCTCAGCACGTATTCTTCGCTCATTATTATTCCAAGAGGTAGCTCGCTGATTAACCATAGTTTTTTGTTTCATTTACTTATGATTGCTGTCAAAATTAAGATACCCGATTTTCATCAGATAACTGTTCACAGCATTAAAGCTAAATAGCTTAAACCTTGTTAATATTTCAGAGCACAATTGTGATGGTAAAGGGATATCAAATGGCTCATTAATAAACTAAATGGCAATGTGTGCTTTGACGTCAAAGAAGTCTGACGGATCAACTTTCGTTTTGGTACTATTTGTAATGAATAGTAAGGAAATTCTTTAAGTTAATAACTTGGCCAATGTTTTCCCCAGCTCAGAACTGCTTTCGATTTTAAACATGACAAAAAAATGTATAGGAAAACAAATCGAAAAGGATATACAAGTATCGAAATGTTTGCAATATCTGGAAATTATGATAGAAATATATTTACTAATAAATACAGAAATCCCCTCATTAACCCAAATTGTCGGTCTACCGCAAACCGGGGGGGGGGCGGACAGCACATATTAATGGAATCAAGAATTCGTGTAAAATAGAGATTCATTGTATATTCTCAGCCACATAAACTCTTGACTAGAACAGAAAAAACTTAATAGAAATTTTTTTTAAAACAAAAACTGGTTACAATACAAAATTAGTAACAAAGAATTACTGGTAACAAACCCCCTCACTTTTTAATGTATAACTATATTTGTTTCCATAGTTAAATATTACTAAATGAATCTTTTATAGATCTGATTCTCAAGCATGTTATATGGAAACTGCATAATACACAGTCCGCTTAAATAAAGGATTATGATGTATAAGAATCTGAATATGCAACATATTACTTATAATTTACAATTTCTGCAACAATAAATATAGTAAATATTTAATCATGATCTAAATTGTTCCAAGATGAGGAATTAGTTTCATGTATCATAATACATTCACGTATATAAAACGATTTCCTTGATATTATTATTATTATTTTTTTTTTAAGTTTTTAACGTATTTTTATAATACTTGTTTCAAAAAATTTTAATGAATAAACCTTAAAAGACTAGATATTAAAAATAGATTATTCAAAAGTCTTTTTTTTTTTTTTTTTTTTTTTTTTTGTTTTTTAAATCCGATAATACTACAGAACTTTGTGACTCACATTCTGAATGAATCACTACAATATCAGTTTTGGTTATCTAACGGCAAATATATATCCAGAGATATCTATGTTTTCAGTTAGAAAAAACTCGAAGGATTACAAAAAAAAGTCAAGATACAAAAATGTATAGACCACGCAGCTTTGCAGCCGTTAAATTGAATGAAATATAGAAAAATGATCAAAACTATAACTTTCATTTACTTTGCTCTATAAATAACATCTGTTTCTACGAAAGAATAAGATCACTTTTTCGAAATGAGTAAAAAATACTTCCAAAATTTCTGCAGGTGTGTACTTATTTGAGTAAAATACGAATCGCGGCATTTAATTTCCACCTTGCGTTAAAAATTGTCTTTTTAAAAGTGACAATTTTGCATAATTAAAGTACAAACATAGAACAACGAATGAATGTTACCATAAAAAATTCGTAGCTGATAAAATTTTGACAGTTTTTACAAAATCTCTGCATTCTTACAAACAAAAGAAATCGTAAACAGCTTTTGCATAAAATATGTTAAAACTTTTCTGTAGTCGAAATAGTAACATGTCGATATTATACTATCTGCGCAGTAATTATTATGAAACTATCAAGAATTATATATACTGCGATATATGTATATAATGCAAAGTTTCTTTTTAATACCTTGGTATGATAGTTCACATCACCTTTGATTCATACAATGCATTTATAAAAATTTGGTTGGTTCGTTTAATTAGCATCGTTTTAAAGTTACATTGGAATCAGATGATTTAGAGATCTTCTTGAATTTCAAGAGTTGGAATCAAGATTTGAACATCATCAGTTACAAAGATAACAATTTTAATCACTGGTCAATCGCAACACGTTCATAAATTTTGAAATAAAATATATAGTATACGAAAGATTGAAATACATCATTACCAATTTACTTTTCTTTTAAAAAACAATGTGAAAATAAAATTTACAATATATTATAAATATAACGATATGATTAGAACACGCTAAATTACATGAAACAAATTATTCAAATGAATATGTGTAATCCTATTTCATATTTAACTCGCATTTCAATTTCAAAATGTATTAAGCTTCCAATATTGCATCACCAAAAACAAAAATCAAATGACAAACTTTTGGGGTAAAATCAAGTAAAAAATTCTTTTTAGCCTCCTTCCTTCGATCGTACAATTCAAATCTAGACGTAAGAACCAGTTATGCTCCACAGATCAGACCACATATAAGTAACCAAACAGCTCAATTCTTTTAAAACAAAAGCATTATTAATCATAAATTAATAATGCTTTTAAAATAGCAAATCACCCCGTTTAACTGTGTTTATCAACAGGTGAAGAAACTTCCATTTTCTTTTTTAGTATATACACAAGTCATTAACTTACGCAGCTGAAATATTTTGTTAATGTCGTCCATTCATAATGCACTCTAGTCTTAAAATTTCATGATCTTTTAACGTAAGGTCCTATACAGAATTGTTTGGAATATTAATTGTATTTCTTAAATCTAGGTCGAAAATATCACATGATGTATAAACATCAAATTCAAAAAACAAAGGTTGTAAAAGTAAATAAACATAGGCTCAGAATATTTCTTACACATTTGGATCATTTCGAGCAAATGTGAAATAATAGTAAATTATAAATGAGTATTTCACAAGCGTAGCTTTTAAAATAAGAAATAAAACAATACACGGTAAAATAAATAATTTCTTATTCCTTGTGCTCTGATTTCAAACTCGAATGCATTTGGAAGCAGACATTCTACATAAGGATTGAATTTGGATTATAGTCAAAGATATGGTAGAGCAAGCTCATTAAAATTCATGCTTAAAAAAAAGGGGGGGGGAGAGAGATGAAGTATGGAGATGACTATTTACATGTTTTCTCAGAAGAAACGTCATTGTATAGTTTAATCATTGACTTTACTTTAAAAAAAATTTAATGAAATATTTTCCTTTAAACGATTGTCGAAAAAGAGATTTTAAAAATAATTATTTGCTTAATTACTATTTCAAACCTGTTTACAATTCCGTATTATGAAGGAAAATTAGTTCAAGCATCATCAGCATTCGGTTACTGGAATATAACACGCCGATTTATGTTTGTACACGCAACACTTTACACAATTCATGATCTATAACGTACCAAAAAAAAAGTGAAAAATACTTGATCTCATACTTTTCAAGAAAACAACCATACAAAAAATCCGAGTAAATTAATTACATTGCTGCGTATCGTATGTGTGGGTCTTCGTACACTGGCAAGAATTTTCCCGAGTTTAAAAATTCTTTAGGAAATAATATAGGACAAATTAAGGATATAAATATTCTTGGTGTAGACTACTGAAATATTCACTATGATTAGATAGTTTTTTAATATATAACTTTTAAAAAATTTTCCTAACTAAAACATGATGCGAGGAGGTGGGGGGATTATAAATTTTATTTCATAATTCATGAATTCAAACACCTGAGAAATGTCACGGCTTTTCAATTTTCAATGAATTAGTCATTTTTTCATGCGAAAATAAAAGATTCTCCTAACTTGCAGGCGCAACGTTCTAAAGCAAACAGACCATTGATACTATTCATCAATAAAACGAACTCAACTAACGCGTGATGATTCAAGCGTTGCAGAACGTGACATCGGAAGAGATTCCGACATTCTTTCCTCCACCTCTTCACACTTACAAAATTCTTATACATTTTTTCACACATTCCGTATCAGCTACGAGTAACAGACGGCAAATCCTCCCAGTATTGTTTTTTTTTTTATACAAGAATACAAAGCTGGTTTGAGGATTCTTACTATTTCACAATTATATAATCCAAAAATAGTCTTTGTGTAAAGAAAAAGTTTCGTAAACTATAATAATTCATTTACACGTTATGAAAAATTTATGATTAATCTACATATTTGTTTATAATTGTTTTCTTCAAACAAAAATGATAATGTATTAACCTATACACACACATTCACTGTTTTTGCATACTTGTTTAAAATAAAATGCTCACTCCATTTTGGTTCTATTATTCATTTAAATTTCATTAATTTTCTCAAAAAATGATAACAATACATTATGTGATTGTCATTTTATTTTAAACGATATTTTTGTAGCGGCAAACAAATATATTCAATTTGAGGATAATCGCTTTTTTTTTTTTTTTTTTTTTTTTAACTCATTTACAGTTCGATTTCAAAATAAGCAATTTAGAAGAGAAAAAAGTTAAAACTTGGTTTCTTATTTAGATAAGAGTTATTCATAATATCATATTAAATTAAGTGGGGAGGATTCAATGAAGGGTATTCAATATCAATACAGATATTTAAAAAACAACACCTAATTATATTTTTGATGTTCCTCCAAACACCGGAAGTGAATAATAACCATCTTAATTATAAAAAAAAAAAAAACGGCAACGGGATATATGCCGCCGATATTTTCTCCCATAAAAACTAGCAGCCTCGGTATTCTGTTAAAATTCAGCAACCAGTTTATTGCAACGAAGTGGAATCAAGCTGCATGACTCTGAATCAAGCTTACGTATCTGGATCGGGTTATCCAAAGGTGAGCGGGGGATCCTCAATTTTTTTCCCTCCTTGGAAAAACAATTCTAGTCATGAATTATGCAGTTAACCGGTTTGGGTAATAATTTACGAAATGCAAAACGAGATCATTTACTACATTCAAGGGGTTCTTTCGTTATATTTGCTATTAACATAGCATTTCAATCGCAAATTACTAGTGATGGAACCATTGCAATTGGTGTGTGGGGGGGGGGGATTTAAGAAATTCTAATAAATAAATAAATATTTCTCGCAGTTTTGAAAATTAAAACACCTCATAATCAAACAAAAATAACATCTTAAATCCAATTCAAAGTATTCTTAAAATTAGATTTTCAAATACAGCCCCACGATTTCTTCCACTTAATCTAATAATGCAGTAAATTATTGTTTTAAATAATATGTTAAGGCCAACAATGAATGTTATAAAAGTTTAATTAAAAGGGAGGGATATTTAGTTTGTGTGTTGAAGATTTTCCTGAAATAAAAAGGCTTGAAAAACTGAAAAATATCTTTTTTTTTTCACTCAGACAGACCATACATACAGGCAGAAACTTTTACAGAATATATCTTTGGAACAAATTCAGAAATTAATAAAAGTTAGAAAATACATATTTTAACATGTATGATAAATAAAAATAGCATCAAAAAAACTCCACGGAGGCTATTAGAGAAAAAAAAATTCATTACTACTTTATTCGTATTTTATTTTATGATGATATAAAGATATTAAAGCTTTGAGCTGAAGAAATAATCAATAAAATATACGAGTCCAGGTGAATTATTTTACATAAAGAACAGGACAAAAAAAACCAGAAGTTTACTCGCTTTGTTATAAATATTGTTAAGAATCACACACACTCCAAATTTTTTTTGCTGCTTTTGTATTTCTCGGTTTAAATTCTACGGAGAAAAGTAAAAAGTTTTTTAAAAAACGTATTAAAGTTCTTGGTATTATCTGATGTAGAATTTCAGACTCATCAATTCAAAAATCGCCACAGTCTACGAAGGGGCGTTCTAAAAATAAAACAAGCTAAACCATCAGCAAAAAAATCCTGAATCCATGCGACAGACGCCTTGCCAATCCTGCAAATAGATTGACATGGTTCTAATTCTTAGAGGTAGTCCCCTTCATTCTTCGAGCTACGCGAGGAAATTACCTTTCTAACACTCGTTATACGATATTCTTATCCTGGGGTGTTTTTTTTTTTTTTTTTTTTGTACAAGTCAGAATCTAGCAGAGCGTAGAATATTTTAAAAATATATAAAATGTGATTCGTATAAACTTGCATAATATAAAAACTGCACAATATTATAAAATCTATACTACATTTTTTTTTTATATTGCAGTACAAACATATTTTAACAACCAAAATTAATTTCATTCATTAAAAGGAAAAGCACATTTTTGTCTATTGTTAAATAGAATATGGTGGGCTGCGTAGTATTACTTCAAATAGGTCATACGCGCTTCACATTCATTGACTTTTACAATTTTTATTCCATTATACAATCATGGGTAATACAGGCCCCATACGGAACTCTGCCTGAAGTGAAAGTTTTAATTAAAAAGTCTACTTTTAACGTTTTTGTCATATCATTAACTAATCGTTAATTTTTTTCCATTTGTTTTAAATAAAGAATGCGATTATTATTTAAAATTTCGCGCCTAAAATAAAATTCTCTCGTTTAAATCAATTTCATTTTTTTGAAAAGCGTCAGTTAAAATATTGCTTCTTAATCTAACTTTTTTTTTTCTAAAATTCTATAACGTTCTTAACGTTGATATTTAATAAATCAACAAATAAAAAAATTAAACTTATTCTATGGAGTTATCCAGAGCACTTCCTATCCTAAAATAAATTAGCATTAATATTTTCAAAATAACAGAGACTAAAATCGAATAACCGAATCGAATCGAATGCCGTTTGAGCAAAAAATCGGATTGATACTCATGGGATCTAAATACATGGGAACATACAAATATTCAATCTTGCTGACACGTGTACACAAAACCATGCATTTTATGCTCTCCAGACTTGTTTTTGCCCAATTTCTCAAAACACAGCATAGGTAGTAATGTCACGCGAATATTGCTTCAATCATGATGTTTTCTGCTAAAAAGGATAACTCATACCTCTCTACGCACGCCACACTTTTTTTCCCTTCCAAATTCTAGTAAATGTTTGGAATTGTTATATTTTTATTGGTGAATTTAATCGCATAAATTCCATCAATAATAAATAAATAATAATTAAATCAGAAATTAATACAATTAATTAATTCTTTTTTTTAAAAAAAAAAAAAAAATTAAAATAGCAAAAGAACGAAAATTTTAAAAAGTTAGGTTCGGCGTTTACAACAGCTCGAAGATAATTACGAGTAATACGAAAACAAATTGTCAAGTTCTATCTCTTGCAAACTTTGTTTTATGTAACAATTTGAAGAATAGTAACCTGTAATGTTTATTAATCAGTATGAGGAAATATTGTTTCCATGAATGTTATGTGATATATAAATACTTCACTCTTTGATAAATGTTTTAATCATTCTTTATTATCCTAATTGCGAAAAAAAAAATCAAGAGAGTTGCCGAGATTCAAAAATAAATAAAAATACAAATGTAAAGTTATAGGAATCTATTAAAAAATTCAGTTAAAACATTACAAAGCATTAAAAATGTAATTAAATAACAGACACCACTTAACTCGGCCTTACGGCAATTATATATATATATATATATATATATTTCTGCAAAAAATTTTGGGAAAAAAATAACTATTTTGAACCTACGATAATGAATGACAGTGACGTGTTGTAAATTTTTAATTTGAACCAAAAGTATTGGTAATTCGTCAAAATAGTTTCGAGTGTGAAACGATTCCCATTATATAAATTGTAAGATCTGAAAAGAATATTCCGATTCAATAAAACTCACAAATGACCTGGACGCATTATACAGAAAATTCTAAGATACGACGAATTTTGTGCAGAAAAAAAAAAGTTATTCAGATCAGAAGCATTAATAACACAAAACAACTTTTTTTTTTGTGTGTACTTGATGGGTCTTTATTATTCATTCCTTCTCATTTCTGTTACACCTGCTAATAGGAAGACCCGCTGACCTAAATTTTCACCAAAAAGCAGACGGCCAGCATTTTTTATTTCGGTCTCTTCGAACACGAATTATCTCAAGCAGCTGTTAAAACAATTGTCTCTTTCACCACGATGAATTCGTTGGGAGATTTAAAATTAGTGGCAGTGATCCCTGCACATTAAGAAGGTGATCAACAGAAGAAGACTTGAGATCTTTCTTCTATTCTTTAGTGCTTGACATTTAGTAAATTTCACATACGTTATCTTCATTATTTTACTCAATTTATTGAAAATAACCAGTAAAAACTCGACCTTACACATTTATCTAAATTATTTTATCTATTCTTAATTCTTAAATTTACGTCTTGGAGGTAAAAAAAAAAAAAAAAAACCATATCGGACTTCAAAATTTTCAGCATGCTTTAACTTTCGACAATTTAGCTTTTAAAAATTCTCAGCATTTTTCATAAATCAATTAACTACCGTTATGAAATTTGTGCTCACATTATAACTCACTTTATTTTTAAATGAGTTACGAAAAAGAAAAACTAATATTTGCTCAATACATTTAATTAAATTCTAGTTAATAGCCTTGTATACCTATACAAAAAAAAATATTTATTGCATTGAATATAAGGTGACATATTTATCTCAAAATTCGCCTCGATAACTATAAAAAGGACACAAGTTAAATCGTTATGTACTTTATCGTACTCGGTACTTTTCTTTCGCTAAAAAATTACACTTATTATTTTTTTTAAAAAAAAAGTTCCCAAGAAGAACTTTTTTGCTATAAAATTGAGAAAAGAGATTTTTAAATTTACACAAAATTCACTTTTTGCTGCTTTAGAAATGAATCTAAGTTTCATTTAAAAAACATGTGGAATTAAGCATATTCAACCAAAGTAATTCTACTTTAAGTAAAATATAAAAGAATTTATTACTTTAAGTTCAAAAATTTAATTATTCCAATAATATAAATAAGAATAAATAACAGAGACGAACACTCTTTACTACCATTCAATGCGTTTGTTATTTATTAAGTTGGTTGTTTACTAAATTTATCGGAACTTTATTTCCCCCTATGTATATGAGATGAAGCAAAATACAAATGAATTTTTATCACATTATTTCATTTTCTCGTAATCAGAAATCTTGGATGTTTCAAACTGATCTGAAAATATGAACAAATACGCAATTAACCAAGACCGTTGTACATGATTCCTTGTAATACTTAAAAAGACAAGACTCGTTTTTGTAAAGCATAACATATTATGAAACGGTGCAATTTGAATTACGGAGGCGGAGACTTGAAGCTGGCTTTATTTATATACTGTTAAATATTGCATTGTAAGTAATGCTTAAGGTTAAACTACTTTAGCAAAAAAAAAAAAAAAAAAAACCATTGTAAAACAACATTTTAGATGTTAAATTAACAATTCAAATCAATCGTAAGTGCGCGTAGGTTGTCCAGTTCAGAGATAAAGCACAGGGATCTCAAAATCAAATACAACAAATCAGTGAGATATACATTGTAGAATCATGGTTTGAAAAATGAGTTCGATAATCAGTTGACCTTCACGTAGCAATAGACCGATATTTATTCTAAACCAACCGCGTTTTTATGTTCTTGAAATTAATTGCTAAGTAGGAGCTGGCGAATATTTGGCTCCAGAAAGCAAACGTGGTGGAATATGTGGTTGTAAAAGGAAGAAGGAATGAATTTATTAGTTTGAAAAGGAAGCAGAGCTGAGGGCCTTGGGAGCCCTCTCCAAAGGTTCTGTCATTATTTATTAATTGGGCTCTCCGAGAACTTAAGGACATGTCAGTTCGTTTACATTTTTTCCCCCTTACATGATTTGTACGTAAAATGCTGGAAAATGTTTCAATTCATGGATAAAGCCCTTTTAGATCTGGTAAGATCCAATATAAAATCAGCAACCAAAGAATAAATCGAATCAAGATTAGATTAAATTCTTGTATGAAATACAGAAAAACTGACCATGTTGTGACCTTTAAATCTTGCTATTGTAATCCAAAACAAGACATATTATCAGTAGATGTCAACAAACGCGTCACGTTGAAACCGTTACATAAAATTCCGGCAAATATCTTCATATCCAGTTCTACGAATATTTGTTCCAAGAAAAATGATTCATAACCTAATATTCCTTTCGGGAAAATTTTTTGTTTTTTGGAGTATATAGCAAGTTACCAGAATATCAAAAATGAAGCTCACCAAATGATCACATGGTTCGCTGCACTTGGTTCGTCTCCCTATTATTTTGACCTTGAACACCGCGGGGCACTTTTAAGTGAAGACGGGACATGAAAGTGCACGAGATGTGGTCCATTAAAATTTTGTGGAGCATGACAAATTGGCGAGGGCGAATCTCGGCTCGCCGTAGTTCCGTTTCCGCGCAAGAACTTGTTGAAGCTGAAGCCAATTGATCATAAATAGATATTAAATTGCATATACTTCCCTATAACTAACGCATACTTCGTTATGGATAAATATTAAATAAATTTGTTTCAACAAAACAATAATTTTCTTTTCATACTGATTGATTAATGTCTGTGACATAAACATTCGTAAAATATCACATAATTTTTAGTATTCAAATTATGTACTTCATACACTCCCTTTAATTTAGCGAAGGACATATGCTCAATACTAATAAGTCAAGTGCAAAATAAGATTCGGACAAAAAATAATTTTAAAAATGTCTACGTTTTAAACTATATTAAATAAGAAATTTTCTTTTTAATAAACTCAAAGACGAATATGGCGGTTTATTTTTCACAGCAACATAATGAATTTGTAATGAAAACTCGAAATTTGCTTCAAAACTTTGGGTTCTATTTTACAATTTCTTTTACAAAAATTAAAGATGAATTACAATTTAAATGTCTTGTACTTTTCAGATTATCATACTTCACGTCATTTTAGCGTACTTCATCCAATTTCGTTTTACAAAGTGAAAATACTGATCTAAAAATCGCCTATTAAGCTCCGGGTGAGAGAAAAAATATGAATATTGAAAAGATGTGGAACTTATACAAACTCAGAGATAAAAAAAAAAAAAACGAATTTACATTATACGTAATAAACGATTTCGGGGAAGCTATTCAATCCCTGAAAATCAAACAAATTCAAAAGCGGCAACGAAATTAATTTATTACATCAGTAATTAAAAAATAAAATGGTTTAACCGAATACAATAATTACACATAATGAACAAAAAAAATTAAACGACGTACTGTAATATAATTCTTTTTAAATCGAAATTTCATATGTTATACAAAATTGTTAAAAACAATCGCGGCATTTTTCATCCATTGTATCAGCACAAATATCTCTTTTTAAAAAATGCTGATTAAGAAATTTTAAATAATTACTTTTGAACAATTTCGATAGAAAAAAAAGCAATTTATCTAAAAAGAATCTTGGGAGTTAGCTTTAAATGTAATTAAACCCATTTCTATAACTTTACACTGATATCAAATTAAAAATATACAATGGAAGATCCCCCTCATGTGACTCATCTTTTTCTAAAAGAGCATAACTGTTTCAAAGAAGCAAAACACCTTGTATAAATAGCTAAAGCAAAATTGGTTTTATGTTTTTCTAACGATGCTGACATAGCAAAAATTCTTCTTCGAGCTGTCGCGTATTTCCTTAACTGTTTGCATGTTTTTTGATAAACGGCTATCCTTGATCTGTTGCCAACACGAAAAGCAGGAGGAATCTATTCTGCAAGTGTACTTAACCAGCATTTATGCTAAACTTTTTCTTCTCAAGATTTCTCCTCCCAACGTTTCTACAAGACATTAACAGTATAGAGATTCTATTTTCCACATCAAATTGTAATTAATTCTTTTACATAATACAAACTCATTAAAATTTTTACAAAAAAAAGAATGAAATAAATATTTAACAGTTAATGTCGTTTCTCCCTGTCTCGCTTCATTTTAAAAACACAATTATCTTATAAAGTGATAACACCTTCGTCAACTCAACAAATTAACATACAAATGGAATTCTAAAGAAAGATTTAATTATAACTTGAAGCTTTTAAAATAACGGTACTTAGCGTTCATGTAAAGCTACATTTCATAAATTAAAATTTGATAAAAATAGACAGAAAAAAAAATTTAAAGTTCTTGAGTATTCTGGATTAAAAAAAAAACTAAAATGCTTTTATTCTTCTCTAATATTCAAAATTATGCAGTTCCTAATTATTACAACAGAAAATTTCCTTTTCAGGTAAATATTAGCCATAAGAAAAATTAAGATCATACATGATATATATTTCTATATACATTAGAGAAGTTGAAAATTTAATTTTTGAAACATTTTTATAGAAATCATTCCTTTACACGTAATTAATTAAGACACACAAATGCATTATGTAATAAAAAGAGTTATCAATTATATTGACATAGATTACAGTGAACTTCTTTTGTTTCTAAAGTAGGCATTCTTCATGATTAATTTCTGAAAGTGAAATTTTTACCAATAATTAATTAGTTAGCTTACACTGTTATAGGAAAATAGTTTTTATATTTAAATTAGTAAATTAAACTTTTAGAAACTTTCATACATCAAGTTACTCAATAATTGTAAAAGTATTGCATGGAATTTTTTTTCCAGAAAAATTCCTTTAAATTTATGAACTTGCAGTAAATTTTTATGAGTTTGAATAATTTTTCTAAAGTGACTTTTATAAGGATAATCTGCAGAATAAAAGCAAGATTCTTAAACTCACCTTTCGCTGTTGTTTTTCCCAAGCGGGATCGAGTAATCCTTCTCGCTCCCACTCCTCCTCCTGCTCCATATAACCACCGTCCATCATCATCATTGTGAACCACTCTCTGCAGGAAAGAAGGAATTTATTTTATCCAGATTCTGGTATTCAAATAAAATGTTACCTTAATAAATGTTGAGCATCCGAACAAAAACAAAGTTTCTTGAACAAATTATTGTACAACCAGGTTTTTAAATTTGTTTATATTGTGTTGCTTTTTAGCATGTCAAACAATAACCACACAGTAATCATATGAATTCCTATACTCATGGTGCTCATTTCATAAAAAAATTATACTCTGAAATATTTTCTGAGGATGCAATCTTAAGAAAAAAAATTTAGGGCATTACTTATTAAAAATTAATAAAACCAAATACAAAATTTTAAAAATATATTTTTAGATAAAATAATTAAGTAACATTTTCAATACAAAAAATAGACTGATTCACAACAATATAAAGCAGCTTATTTATCATTTAATTATTGTAGAATACTTAAAAAGTAATTAGGACTTACGTGATAAACGTTACATTAAAAATTGGACATTAACATAGAAATAATAAGCAAGAAATATAATAGAAAGTACAATTTTAATACACTAGTTATTGACAACCCTATTAATATCAATTTTAAATATATGATTATATACATATATATATAAGTTATATTGTTCAAATTTATTACTAACACATCAATTATTTTGTTTAATAATTTTAAAACCACAGACTTTTAATCAATTATAGCTTAATAATTATAATAATTCAACGCTTATAATTATTTATATTTTAAAATTCTTTCTTTAGCGAAAACATCATAAAAAGTTATCCGTGCATTCCACTTTCCCCAAATATTACAAATTTAAAAATGGAAAATAAAAATTAATACAAAATCAGCTTGGTAAAATTGAATAATTTTTTAAAAATTTACACAAGAAAATCTATTATAATTTATAAAAAATATTTCTAAAATCAGACAACTTATTAAGCAATAAAATTTCATTTATCTATAATTGCATCTTTTCCTTTTATAAAAAAACATTATATAATTACCAAAAATATTTTTGATAAATAAGGGAAACAATTACAGTTTTACTGCAACTAGACAATTAAAATTAAGAAGTTTTAAATTCAGTAATTTTTTATAATTTTATTAATAGAACACAAATTAAATGCATTTTATATTCATATACTACCTAATGTATATAACTGAATTTATTAGTTTTTTATTAATGTTGCACTTGAAGCAACACGAAGGCTATTGGTGAAGGATCTCGTTATGTTAAATCTCAGTCAAGTAAATGAGGATGACACCCGAACTGGCACCCTACTTTTCAAACTATCACACCAAACGCCAAATATATATAGCAGAAACAAACAAAAAAAAATAATCATAACTGATGTATTAAATTAATGTAGATACTTTAAATATTGAAAGATATAAAAAAAAATAGAGCTTATCTTTCAGAATAAGACTGATATACAGATATGTTATACAATAGAAACTTCATTAATCTCATTGAAACCAAATTCTGAATAAAAAATTACAATATTTATAAAATTAAACTGATTAGCAGATTGTATACTGACTAACAGATCACAAACAAATATTTCCAGATAGCGATAACTTTAAAATAATAATGTAGAAAATTTTTTAGATATTAGAAAATACTCTTTGGTCCCAAACAGCTCAAGATGTAAAGGTTTTCAATGCATTTTAACATGCAAGAAGGAAAAAATACAGAAACAATACTGGAGGAAATTATTATTATAAATATAAAACAGATATTTATATAATCAAACACTTGTTTAAATACAAAAAATTACAAACGACTACCATTCAGGGTATTTCTATACAATGATTTTTAAAATATTAATATATCCTGATAATCAGAAATACTTTGAAACAAGTACATCTTTTCAAATAGTTAATTTTATATGAATTATTTCTGTCCATATTCTGCATATCAGTGTTATTTCATTGATACAATAAAAAAAAGCAACCTACATTGATTTGGCTGTATCAAAGATTTACATCAGAAGGAAAATAATAGTTTTAACCATAATTAAAGCACAAGTTTAAAAGGTTGAATAAGATACCTTATATACAAGCCATCTTGCTTTTATATAAAATAGTTGTGTTAATTAGATTACATAGGCAATATATCTTAAGATTCCATCCCATATAAAAATATAGATGTTTCTTCAAATTAACTCTAAGAAGAGCAATATTTAGTTGTTTTGATTTTTTACTTAATATGATTAAACACACTTAGTTTAAGTTATTAACTAGTAGATAAATGTCAACTGAAGAATAATTGAAAAGACATTTAAAATTCAAAGAAAGTAATTTTTTTGCTATTTTCTTCACATTGACAATACTGAATTGGAAGAATAATATATCTTAAAAGCCATCTTGCCTTTAAAAATTAATTCAGTAATTTTCTTTACATTAATATTTATTAAAATGCAGGATGTTGTACTTACTCTACATGCAAAAAGACTTTTCTTACAGTTGCATCACAATTATATGAATATGTATATTGCGTTAAGATATAAAATGAAATGGGATGTTAACATTACCAACTTTGATATTTGGAACAACAGAAATACTAAAATGTGTACAGTAGTTGTGTATTAAATTAGAGGTCATTGAAAAACAATATACCCAGAATGAAGCTAAATCATTTTTCTCATTAGGATTCATTCAACTTATTCAATATCTGCTATAGAAATTAATATACAATTGTCAAGAGTGTCCTTCCGAAGAGAACAATTAAAACTTGAACATCAATTATGTCCTATGTGTTCAACTACTTTTAGTGATAAAAATGTTGGCATGAAATGTAATATTTTACAATTAGAAGATTTATGTTCCTATTCAATATCATAGTTATTAACAGATTAGGTTTTTCTAATAAAGCTATTTTTAATGCTCATTTAGATCCTTAAATTTCTTTATACAAATAACATAGCGCATATCAATTATATAAGAATTTGTTTGCATCAAACATTCCCTAGTGGTTCAATTAAATCCTTGATAAGATCTTATGCATGTTTGGCATTATGCCAGGAGAGACTGGGATTTATGTTGTACTGACAGTAATATTTTTAGATAATTTTTTTGATGCCTTTGAGTAGTTATTTAGCTATCATTCCATTTCCAGTAATATACTGGTTATTCTTCTCTAGAAATTGACCATATTAAGTCAGAAAGTTTAAGATAGGAAAAAAGAATAATCAAGCATAAAGCAACAGTTGTCAAACTCAATACTAGAAAGTGTAATTTGTGTATGTACAATTGAAAATAAGTAAAGCATGCTTATGAATATACAAGAAATACATTTTCTGAATTTGTATATAAATGTATGACCAAAGTAAAATACTACAAAATATGAATATTTTTAAGAAAAAATTATGTAAGAAATTTATTTTCAAATTTAGTACGAAACATAAATTAATAAATTTTCATTCACTTAACTACCTTTTACATATGAGGTTATATATTTAACTTTCATAGATAAAATATATATTCCTACAATTTCATAAATAGATGTAAGCAAACAGTACTTTTTTTAATAGAAATATACAGATTCGTGTGACCTGTTCTTCATTTAAAAAATAAGTTGTAATGGAAATAATTACATGCATTGGAAATGATATGAAGTTTCTGTTTTATACTAATATTAATACTTTTAAGTTTCAAACATTCATTTTATGAAATAAAGAAAAGTAATCAGTTTGATCGAAGTTAACAGACAGATGAATTATAAAAAGACTTATTTATGAATCAGAAGGAGAATTATTTTTGAAAGTGACCATCAATGAAAGAGTATAGCCAAGACAGAAGTGTCTTAAAATTATATTGTAAAATAAAAATATCTCAAGTGATCTGCCAGAAACTAATGTCGATGAACTAAGACTTTATACAAAAAGTGAAAATTTTTATTTATGATGAGCTAAGTAAAGAGCATTGCATATTATGTGCATGCCAAGAGTTAAATATAGAACTTCATAGCGACCTTCAAGAAGTAAGGAGATTCAAATTTAGATTTATCTTATTTTAGAAGTAAGAATAATAATATCAATAAATGCATCTTTAATTTAGAGAAAATTTACGATATGTCTTGACAAAGAAAAATTTTAACATGAAAGTAAGAATATTTTCATCTCTAAGACCTGGTAATTATGAAAAACGAAGAAAAAAATTTTAAAAAATATTCGATAAACATTTATTACACGTACAAGTACTTAGAAAATTTTTCATATTTTTTGAATAACTTGGCGAAAAATAAACCATTGTAAGTCTAAAATTGTTTAAGAAACCTTGATTAGTTAAAATAATAACTGATAACACTAAATACAAAGAACCACGAGTATTATTATCAAAATTTAACAATGGATCATTTTTCGGCATACTGAAGGCGTAAAATCTATCCATCAGTGCTAACAATGATCAGATATGAATTTATGGATAAAAAAAATTGCTTCATAGTTCAAAGCAACGATTTAAAATTAATTACCAAGGGCTTTAGTAAAATTCACCCGGCACACAGATGTACACGAAATGATTCAACCACTGAGGACACTAATGTAAACAAGAGCTAAAGCACTTGAAAATTCTTCAGCAACTAAAGTGCAACTTTCGATGAAGCTACTTCTTTCAAAATTACACAATTTTTACTTACCAGGACAACACTAAGGGTAATCCAAATGATAGTTTTAATTTAATTATATATCCACACAATACAAGACGTAACACCTGTCAAAATTCAACTAACACATAAAACACCATAAAATAGCACATTAAATTGTGATCAAGAGTAGTAATCAGATAAGCTTGGAAAATAATTAACCTCTAGAGCACAAGCGAAAATAAAAAAAAAAAAACAATAAAAACTCGATCATAAATGTGCAAGCAAATAATTCATATAAACACTACCTCTAGCTAATTTCACGTTCCCTGGCCCACGAAGGAAAAGACAGTCACCACTCCACAAGAAATACAAGCCTCACCCACATAACTCTTGAATCGTCCAATCGAAATAGAGGAGCTCTTATGATGTCATAAGTGCGCGAAAGGACCTTTTAGTAAGCTG
>BMAW01112866.1:10291-65600 GCA_019974015.1 Nephila pilipes
GTATAAAATCATGTAATTTCTAACATTGAATGAGTATAAAATCATGTTATTTCTATTTCCGATGTTTCCATTATTAAAATTTTAGGAAACATTGAAGGAGTATTTTTACAAATTATATTCTTCCTTTCTGAATTTTTTTTTTTTTTATATATGTTGTGAAATTTAATAAATTTCTAGATTTTAATATTTCTAATCATTGACCTCGTTAATCAATTTAAAATATATTTAATTCGATAGGTACTTGCAGTTGTGGAAAAGGAAGTTCTGTTAATTCATGAGTATTTGGTATTATTAAAACTTATTTTCAATATATACATTATTTAGTGTTTGTATTTTGTCTGTTATCAGTTACTCCGTATTGCAACCATGGATAATACTTGTTTCTTGTGCGATAAGTCTTTTTCCACAGCTTCAAACTTACGACGACATGCAAGACTAATACACAATGTAGAAAATAAGGTAAGTACATGTAGACAGATGAAATGTAATGTATGCAGCGAAGAATTAGTTTCCATGAAGGCTTTGTTGAACCATGTTGAATCGGCACATAATATTGCTATAGAAAAGGAAACTAAGAAATTCGACACTTATGAAGCTTTCAAGATCTGGAAAGAAGATGTTGAAAAACAAACAACTGCCTTGTACGTAAAGAATACTGGAAGTAAGTTTAACGATATGAAAAAAACAACGTACTTTTATTGTCATCGCAATGGTTTTTATAATGCGAGGGGTGATAAAAAGAGAACTATTAAAATGGCTGGCAGTAACAAGATTAACGGAAACTGTCCATCAAAGATGAAAGTATGTGAAGACAATGAAAACCAAGTATATGTGGAATTTACAAAAACTCATTTAGGACATGGAAAAGATTTGGGAAGAATGCAAATAACAAGAGAAGAAAAAGATGAATTAGCAAGAAAACTGGAGAAGAAAATTCCAATTGAAATCATCTTGGATGGGATCCGAGATTCGTTTATTGATAGATTAGAAAGGATCCACTTGGTAACGCGGAAGGATCTGCTGAATTTAAAAGCTGAATACAGCATAAGCTCTGAAGGTATTATGGATACTAACGATGTCTTAAGTGTAGGCAAGTGGGTCCATAGTTTACAAGGAAGAGAAGATTCTCCGGTTATTTTATTTAAGGACCAGAATACTTATGATGAAGTTTTGTACCCTGGATTAAAAAGTGAAGATTTTCTGCTCGTCATAATGAACAGATGTCAAAGAGAGATGCTAAGTTTTTACGGTAACGACACCATTTGTTTGGATTTCACGCATGGGATGAATGCGTATGGTTTTGATTTGGCAACAATTTTAGTTTTAGATGTTAAGAGAGGGGTTTCCAGCAGCCTTTATTTTAAGCAATAGGCAAGATTCAAAAGCTTTGTCAGTAGCATTTGCAGCAATTAAAGAACATGTAAGCATTTCGCCAAAAGTTATGATGACGGACGACACAGAATCTTTTCTTAATGCATGGAGGACAGTTTTTGGCGTTCCCGAAAAAAGACTTTTGTGTACATGGCATGTGGACAGAAGTTGGAGAAGAAGTATTGTAAAATTAATTAAAAAACCAGAAAATCAGATCCAAGCTTACAAGGTTGTTCGATGCCTGTTAATGGAAACTGAGGAAGAAGCTTTCTACATAATGCTACAAGAAGCTTTGAAAATTTTCAACGAAACAGATGAATTTAGAGCATTCAAGAATTATTTCGAACATGTATATTGTAAACGAACCGAAGCATGGGCATATTGTCATAGGAAGTGGCTAGGAATAAATACCAATATGCACATTGAAAGCATGCACCGGACAATTAAATATGTGTATCTGCTAGGAAAAAAAGTGAAAAGGCTTGATAGAGCGTTATTTTATTTAATGAAATTTGTTAGAGATAGAGTTTTTGATCGACTCATCTGTCTGGAGAAAGGCAAAATATCGTCGAAAATAGCTCAGCTGAGGAAAAGGCATAAAGTTGGCCAAGAATTAACTAGTTTATGCATTCGAAAGAATGAAGAAGAGTGGTCTGTTGCATCTACAAAAAGTAATGAAATTTATATTGTGAAAAAAAAATGTTGCATGCTCCGAAGGATGTACCTTAATGTGCAAAGAATGCAAGCAGTGTTTGCACAATTTTACTTGTACATGCATTGATAATGCAATTCAGTGGAATATGTGCAAACATATCCATTATATTTGTAGCAGAAATTTAAATGAAATTAATAGTGCTGTTCCAGAAGACGAAGGACTTTCTGTACATTCCCCTATAGTAGATGAAGAAGAAATGGTTATTTGTGAAGATAGAAAATTTTTGGAAAAAGCAACGCTTGTGGATAATTTGAGGGCTACAGCTACAAGAAAGACAACTTCCAAGGAAGAATTTCAAAAGAAATGCACGGAGCTGATAAACAAAACACCACCAGAACAATATGATAACGTTTTAAGTTTGCTACAAAATACTTTGGATTCACCACATTTTTTCCCTCAAGCAAATCAAGAAGCTGTACCGAAAAATTTGAATAAGGAGCCCCCAAATAAAAAGATAAGGACTCAAAGATATGTTTCAACAAAAAAAAAAGACTTCCCAGAAAGCCTCGACTACATTTAGGAAACCAACACAAGAAGAGTGCCAAAGCATATCATCGAGTCTGATTTTGACAGCAAAAACCAAACAAGTATGAAAAGTGTTATTGTAAATTATGGAAGAGTTTGGTTTAAAAGTTAATTTGTTTTTAGGTTTTCCTGCATATGTGCAATGTTTCTTTTTTACTGTGGGTTATAGATCATAGTGCAATATTGAATTCCCGATTAACTATCATAGAAGCCATCTAATACTTATGTATTAATTTTTTAGCATGTGCAATATATGTAATGTTTACAAGTGCAATATATATAATGTTCCTTTTTATATTATAGATAGTTATGGTGCAATATATGTTATGCTTCATGTGCAATATATGTAATGTTCCTTTTAATTATAGGTAGTTATAGATAATTTTGATGTAAAGTTCCTGATCCACTAGAAGGCATCAAATGGCTCTTTAATTTATATTTTTGGCTAATATGCAATATATATATATGATCTTTTTCATTGTAGGTTGTTTTTGATCCTTATGCTTTATAAAATTCCAGAAAATCAAGAAGGCATTTGTAATTGTTAATTTAAATAAATAAAATAAAAGAATACAGTTGACCTTTTGTGAATGGATAACTGTTTAAAGAATAAGCTGGTTATGTGCATAAATTTAAAAGTCTGAAGTTTTCATCAAGGAATGAAGCAAAAAGTAAACATTTCTCACTTGAATTAACTAACAAACATAAGTTTCCAATCACCTGCTTGCCTATTAAAATTATCAAAACATAGCTCAAACTTGTTAAATGAATTATAAGTATTGCAAATGGTTTATAAACAAAAGCTTCATTTTATTTTAGCAATGGTTGATTTTGTTTTCTATCCTGAGGATATCCATTTGTAGAGGTTCAACTGTATTCACTTCTCTGTGGCTGCTACCTTGACGTGGTAGAGAAGCTTAAATATCATTAGAAATTTCTGATGGTATCACTAAAAGCAGTCTTAAATAAGTAATTCATAAAAATTTCAGTTTCTGTAAAATAATTTAAGTACACGTATTGATGTACATTGCTCTATTTTATGGCAAAGAATAATTAATTTTTACTCGTTTGTGTTTACTTCTAACTTAAATACAATTGTAATTCAAATATTTTAAATAATCTTCATATGGTTTTGTCAGCATCAAAAAAAACTTAATAAAAAATTTTCTATTGTATTTTCGAGTGCTTTTTATTTGTCTCAAACTGCATGATCATAATTAGCTACAAGTCTGTGTTTAGTAATTTTTGACTTAAATTATATGCATATATTAAGTTATAAGAGGTCTACCAAATTGTAAACATATTTCTATAGTGAAATTAGGAGTAAGGTAAGTAATGTTTCAAAAATTTAAGTTAATGTAGCTTTCTATACTTCTGAAATACATAAAAATAGGAATTGAGTCGAATGAAAACAATTGTGAATAAAAATAATTCTGAATAAACTTGTTAGTATAAGTTTCAAATCCAATTTACACAATGTTTTCTTTTTATAACATTTGACATGCATTGCTTTTAGAAGTTATTTAATGTTTTCTTTATTTTTAGAAGTGCAACTATAAATTTTTTCTACATCTGAAATATTACATAATAATTTATAGCAGTATCTTGATGGAAAAAATTATTTATAATTTCCAGTTTTTTAGAGTAATGAAAAATAGAACCAACTAACTTATCTCAATGTATATTTTCCCCAGAAATACATTAGTTAATTTCCTTTAATTTACATTTTGACCTTGCATTCATTTCAAGGGTTATTATTTCTCTCATGTGTGAATGGCTGTCTAAATCCCTTCTTTAATTTTAACGAACAATACCTTTTTATATAGTGAACTTAATTTTGTAATTTCTTGCGCAAGTAACAGGCCGAAGCAATTCGTTTTAACAGGAGATTAAAGACCTAAGAGCTCCAATAGCATCCAACGTTTACACTTATCTTTATTTCATTAATTGCAATACATTTTTAAAAATTACTATAGAAATTATATAAACGAAGAGAATATAGAATGCTGAAAGATGACACATTTATATTCACAAATAAATAATACTCGTGTAATATATGTCAATATTTGGCAAAGAACTGTCAAATGTGAAAATGTATGGGATGAGGAATTTTTAATTCTATGTGTGTATATATATTCAAGTTTTGTTTGAAATAAAAAATTTATTTTGTGCATGGGATTCTTAACTATACAATTACATTACACAATTAACAGTAGTTAATGGAATGGAACAAACATATATATATATCTAATACATTTGTTATGAACTATACATGAAAGCCTTTCAAGTTACCATAACTTTAAAAGTAAATACAAAATTGAAAGTAAAATAACTAATTAAAAAATAAAAAGTATAGATTATATTTACCCTTGTCTAAGACTTGATTTATAAAAATGGCTGTGGGGAAGTTATACAAAATATTAATTACAAATTATTCAGTTTTATTTATTTTTTTACAATCAAAAGTTGCATTGTGTTTTCAGATACTCAAATCTCAGTTTGCCAGATTTTCCAAGCAAGCACTGATAATTTGATTCCTTTAAAATATCTCATTTTAATGTAAAGCCAATTACACTGTGGGATTCGAACCAACATTATGAATATTACAATCATTAGTGCACAACATATAGAAGTACTTGCATACAGCATGTTTCCTTCACATGCAACATATAAATGTAGAAAGCTAATCTGTATGCAATCCCGACTGCAAAAAAAGGTATGATGAATTTTTTATTATAATGAAATTTATACAGCAAAAATGAGATAGCTATAACTTCTCATTGAAGTGTTTCTTTACTGATTTTAAACGTTTTTCCTTATAAAAAACAATTTGAACTATGTAATGATTTTTTTTTGAGTGAATGAACTTTATATGAAGGTCTTTTTTCTTTCCTCGCCGATTTTCGTATGGTAATAAAAAAACAACACCTAAAAAATTAAGTTGTAATCCAACTTAAGAAAGTGTTACAATGCTTAATTAATAAAAAATGAAAACGACAAATTTCCTACAAACTAAATTGATAACTTAAAACTCAAATGAATTTAAAAAAATAATGTACTGGTGAATAGATTTCTCTTTTAAACTTCTTTTAAAAACCTATTTTGAAAGTCTTATTGCATCAAGAAATGTCAATGCTTATTCCTCTCTGATATTTAAACAATACATTTGGTTGTCGCCTGTACAGAGTTTATCCGATTCTTTCCATCTTCACTTCAGTGTTGTTTTCCTGCCACCCAATTGTACAGGAAAGCGATTCTCTGATTCTTCCTGGTCTCAAGTTTCAGCAGCCTCAGATTCCATGTCCAAATCCCTTTTTTTCTCATTATAAAAAAATCCCTACTTCAAGATCATCCCGGTTCCCAGACGCATGTCGATGTGCCTTCATTTTAGAACAGTATAGGACCTACTGCTAGGAATTATTCTGTAAGTGAGGTCTTTTCTCAATTTTACCAGGGTCAGATTTTCTTAAACTGTGTCTTTGTATAGCTCACAGTCCCGTAACTATTTTAACTTTCGAGTATCCAAAGATAGTATTTACTCTTATAGAGTTCTACTATAGCCATAAGATCACATTCGAGTCTAGCATTAATTTCCTTGTGTAGCCGTCTTCCTTACTTCATGAAGATGAATAGCAGTGTATTTGACACATCTCCCAAAATCTTTGGTAGGTGACGATGCATCTGAAACTATGGCTACCGGCATCCGTGTGACTAACAATGGGTCTTTTAAATTTGTATACTGAAGCACAGTTTGGATCGATCTTAATATTTCCTTAAGTTTTCTTAAAGGTATGTTTTTTGTTCCTGTCCAAAATAGGAAATCTTTCAATGGAGATCACTTAATGTTTGCTAATATTTTTGAATACATAGCCTTGAACTGAAGTTTATCCTCACGCAACCCAAGAAACTTTGATTCTCTTTTGAATTTTGGGCCTTTGGGAATTTGAACTGCAGGGTAATTTATTCAAAGAAGGGTAAATGAATCGTCCATCTGTAACATATCTCGTCAAAAAATATTCTTTTCTTTTTAGAATTGGGATTTCTTTGTAAATTAACTCTTTAAAGTGCCACACAGTTATTTGTAGTTAAACGTTCCTCTCATTGCACCTTCTTCTGTCATTACGGTCGGTGATAATAAACATTCACTATAAATTACAAAAATATTCATTCTTGCATGTAATCAGTCCCTAAATATCATATAAATAAACTGAAATACACTTGGCACGGAAAGTCCGAAGTTTCAAAAATTCATATAAAAAACCGAATGTAATAAAAAAGTTCAAATGCTTGTACATTTTTCTTCAACGGAACATGAAAAATCTGTTTTTTGAGTCAATTTTGAAGACTTTACATTTCCATAAATGATTCTAAAAACTTCTTCTTATTTGACGCATTAAGAAACTGAACTTTTAATAACTTTTATCCATGTTTTAAAATCTCGACACAAACTGTGAAGAACCATCTTCCTTTTTAGTCAAAACATTCGGTGACGCAGAATTTGAACACGAATGTTTTATTATTCCATTCTTTAACCACTCATTAATTTTATTATCAACTATTTTTGGTTGCATAAGAAATTCTCTTGGATCGTTGTGAAACTGCGGTTTCATCTGTCAATATAATATTCATTTTTATTTCAGTGCTATGAGGCGATTTATTTGGCCAATAATTTATGATCACATCAGAAACAGTATTACGTAATCCCTTCTCAGCAATGTGGGATAAATCTGTCTCTTCACTCACACCCGCTGAAATAAAAGAAACGAAAAACTTAAGCCTGAGGGGAAGAGTTGCTAGTCCGGGTCCCAACTGAGGGTGAATTTGGTAAAAACTCTAAGCATTTGGGACGGTAAGCTTCCTTTACCAACCAAGTTGACAGATCACCGCTCATGATTCTACGTTCTGATTTCCATCTAAAGAGAAGATTTTAAACTAGCTGTTTCGGCTTCTACAATGTTTCCAAAACAACTTTTAATTTGTATGGATCCAGTGGATGATTTTCCAGGAAAGAGAGCTTTATTTAAAATTATTAGTTCACTACCAGAATCTTTTGAGCATTTTACTTTCTCCCCATCTATAAACAAATCAATATATTCTAACTGGTTTCTACCCTTGTTGACAGACATGCCTTTTTATCCCGATGAAGTTTTCATTTTTTTTTTCTATGCGTTTCATTGTGATCTCCTTTCCCCAACACACACATAACAACTTTGTTCTGATCTATTATATTGATTAATATGACTGTGAACAGATTCTTTAGAATCAAATTGCGTTCTCTTAGGCTGATGTTTATGAAAACTGAAATGTTTGTTCTCTGCTTTTTCAATTCGCGCGTTATGAGTTTCGTATAAGGAATTTCCCCGAGTTGAAAAAAAAAACAAAAAAACAAATCACATTCTCTACCTAATTCATTAGGCTTGAAGAAATTTTGACCTTCTTGAGTGCTAATATGTTCTCGTGTTCTAAAGTTTAGTGTTCCATATAATTTATCGGAGACAATAAGGTCGCATAATTTTTTTTTCAAATCATCGACTTCCCTTAGGCGACAATAATAATCAAAGTTTGCACTCAAACGTGAAGCAAACGGAACTTGTGATTCGTTCGGATATCTCTGAGCAATTTTAAAATTACTCAAGCATTCGCGAGGTGTCAATTTAAATTCCTTTAACAATAAAGCTTTTAATTTTTCATAATCAGCTATTTCTTGTTCCTTACCATAAGTAAAAACATTATTATATTTATTTCCTAAAATATTTATAAGTACTTCCGATTTCAAGTGAGCCGGCCCATTTTTAATGCTAAAAGCTTTTTCAAGCGACTGAAAAAACAAATGCAATGCCTCAGGAGTTATAGGTACGGGTATCGTTCATGTTTTCACTCTTTTAATCAGATTTTCAAGATTGTTTACTGCGTATTCAGAGTCCGTAGAAACATTATTTTTATTTTCGCTAGCAGTTTGTAACCTTAACTTTTCGAGTTCTAACTCTTGATCGAACTAGCCTAACCCGTTCAAATTCTAATTTTGAATTTTCCTTGTCAGTTTCAGTTTTTTGATCCTCCGCGATCGATTTTATTAATCCTCGAACAAACTCAGGGTCCGTTTTGAAGATCTCTCTCTCTCTCTCTGTATCTTCTATAAGAGTTTTAATATCTATTATTCTGAATCCACGGGAACTGTTTATCCTACCTCCTGCGCGATGTTTTAACTCGGATTTCATAATGTTATTTAAAATTGACATCTTGTCGGTTCAAAACACAAATATCACAGTGCACAGTAACTTTCAAATTTCACCAGTCTTTCCGTATCCGGTTCGTATGCAGTTGGTAATCCGATATCTCCGACAAGCCCCCAAAATTCTTGTAGGGGTCACAGGAATTAAATTTCTTCTCACACAAAGAGTAACTGAAGTTAGTGTAGTTAAAATTATTGCAAGCGGCCACACGACGTGGCAGAGAGTAATAAAGCTCCCTCGAAACTATCAGGATGTCCTCCCGATCTGCTGTGTCCCTAGATCGACCACTACCATCATTACTCTGAGGTATTTCTTGTGTCCGCGGAAGCCAAGTGGTCATGGTTTCGGATTCGTGATCGGCGGTTTTCGTTCAATCGCGGGTTCGATCCTTGGCCGCCAAAGACCCGCCGTGTAGCCGGGGCTGATGCACGTTAAATCTGTCGGGGTCCAAATTCCTCCCGTTGGTGTGGTGTGGATGTTTGGAGAGGGGGGGTTAACATGTTTACATTAATATCCTTAAAATTACAATTTCTATCATATATGATATATTTTTTTTTACAAATTTTTATGCATTTTTTTCATCTCGATAATTCAAGTCGATAATGAAGAAGTCGAAGGTGAAGTTCAACTATTAACGGCTGATTTAATTCGCGAGGGTTTGAAATTTGCTACAAGTATGTAACAATATTTTCTTACTCACGATTCTGACATGGAACGTGCATTAAAATTAAATCAACATAATGTTAAGTTTTGTGTCGCAGGATATCAAGAGTTATATAAGTTACACATACCCCCCCCCCGGAAAAAAAACAACAGTCGCTAATAACAGACTTTGTAGCAAAAAAACCAACAGAGATCGTTAATAACGAACAAAATTCTTCACTTGAATCAAAGCCGATAATTGTGCTGGACATGTTTGACACATCTACTGATGACAGCATTTTTGATCCTTTTCGTAATAAGCGTGAGTGCTTGTTATCACGAAGTGATGAATAGTTGTTAGTAGATATAGTCCTAATTTCAATTTGAATTTTTATATGCTGTATGTACCTATACACTGAATTTTCACTGTACACTAATTCTAATTTTTTTTGTAATAAAAATGAATTTTTTTTGGTTTATAAATATGGATTTCATTATTACTTTTTTTGCATGGTTTTTTTCGGAAAAAATTTAGAATTTTTTCATCTTACACGATTTTTTAAAGTTGTGGAACATATCCCAAAATTTTCCATAATTATATATATATATATATGTGTGTGTGTATGTTTATAGTTGAATAAAAATGAGTATTAGTGTGAATTTGTGAATATTCCTGAATCAGACGCTAAGCTAATGATAGATACAGACCGAACCAATATAGAAAGAGATCCTAACGTGTGAAGATACGTGATTGTGAGTGATTATTTATTAATATCACACTAGAGGCAACACGATGACTGTTGGTGACGGACTTCATCATTTTGAACCTCGGTCAAATGACGAAGACGACACCTGATTTGGCACTTCCCTCTCCAAACTTCCACACCACGACTTTGTCAGGACCTGCACCTCAACCATATTTAACGGACATCAGCGCCACAACACGGGGATTCTTTAATGGCATCCGAACTCCAATTAACTACTCGGCAAAAACTGCTTGACGCGTGTCCAGGACTATAATTACTAGGCTATTGAGACCACAAATGTGTGAAGATAAGTTGGACTTTTATCATTAAGAATAAAATCGTTTTCAAGGTTCTGGTCGAATATTTTTTTTCCACCAGTGTAAGAATTATGCGAGCCCATTGAAATCCCAAACTGAACTAGAATCGTTTTCTTTTATCAATGATATTTGATAAAATGATATAAAGGGTTCCTAGAGGAATATAGATAATAATGATAGTAATCGATGTATTATTTATCTTGATTTTGACAACTAAGGTTTCAAAATTTAACCAACTTGGGAAAAATTCTTGGTGGCACTAAAGTCCGCAATTAAAATAAGTATTAGTCCTCCCCCTATTTTGTCAATGCGAAAACTATTTTTTGGGGGATGGTAAACACATCTGCAGGATGTGACTATAATTCTTTAATTACTAAGATGCTGGCATGTTGAAATAATGGAGCATTTTATATGCCATAGGCATTCCAATGAATTTTAAGTAAACAAAAAAAGGTTTTATGGCTCGTTTTGTTGATGTCTAGTTGGTGTTCCGGATTCAAGGAAGAGATGGATTCTTCGAAGATGACCTTTAAATTAAAAATATGCTATGTACAAATTATTTACAAATTAAAATTTAAACTGTGTGGTTTACATATTACAAAGAATCTGGGGAGCTATGACATTGTATGTCTGAACATCATGAACGCACTCCTATCCCTCAAGAGACTGAATCCCTTAGATGAGGCTAAGAAGCAGAGGTCTGGTTCGAAGAGCCCTCTAGAGTAATAAAATGTTGCAAATGTAGAAATCCAACATTTATGTTAAATAAAAATTTAAAAAGAGAAATAAAAATGCATTACAAAAGGCACCAAAAGAAAAAATTAAAAATATATATCAAATAATATTTTTTTTTATATATATTTTTATCGTTCTTCCTCCAGCTGAAAACGGAAAAAAGAGGTTAAATTAGCTCACGTTTCTTTTTCGAAGTGGAATGTAGAAGATAAAAAATTTGTTCTCGTGTTGTTTTAAATCTTTCTGATATTTCTTTTAATTTACGATGTACTAAACTTTAATTTATGATGCACCATGACCTTTCAACAGCACTGAAGTGATATTGGATACAGTTTTTTTAGAGTAGCTTCCATAGATTATAACCAGGTACGGGTATTTAAAGGTTTCACTACTGTATTTAGTTCAGAATAACACGAAATATCCATCTTGTAGTGGGGCTGATGCACGTCAAATCTGTAAAAGTCTCATGTCCTGTTGGCGTGATATGGAAGTTTGGAGAGAGATTAGTCAGGTGTCGTTCTCGGTGATTATGGTTCAAAATTGAGAGGATCGTTGTCAATAGATCTCTTATTTATTTTTAATACTACGTTAATAAACAACATAATCATTATAAAGTTATTCATTATGTGTTCCAATTTTTCTACAAAAATTTTATTGTTACCTACGGTATTTTGTTCTAATGTCTCAATATTCTTTTCCAATTCATCAATATGTTTCATTTTATCATCATTGACCTTGAAGGAATATGAGGATCTTTCTTAAACTGGTATACCTTTCAACAGTTCCATTTCTTGAAATATTATGTTTGTTTTTAATTTTAAAATTTCAATTTCTTCTTGATATTTTTCTCATTGATTGGAATTTTTTTCGTGGTCATCACCACAAGAGGCGCATCTTTTTTTCAACTTCTGTGCATTCATTTTCTGGTGGTAAGAAGAATGAAGTCGTCATTTAACTGGGCTGCAGAAGAATTTTTGCGTCTGAATATCTAGGAATTGGATCACTGTTTGGCTTTTTCATAAAATATCTAGACTTTAAACATCTCAAAGGCAATAAGAATTTTATTTGAAATAGTAGAACCAATACGAATGAATTTGGTGTATTTTGTGGGTATGATGCCAGTAGTTTTTTTTTTTTTTTTTTGACGAAACTTTGAATTTCTAAGATTGTGATATTGTTATTATATAATTCAATTTTCAAATATTCCTAAGTGTATTCGAGTCAAGAATTAGGAAACTTGTAGTAACATCAATCCATGATAACCGTGAAGTAATACTCGAAACATTTATTTCGTCGATATTTACTGCTTCCATGGCCGTATCACAACTTTTATTTTTTATATTTATTTATTTTTTTGATTTTTCACTTTTCTCATTGACTGAACAGCTTTGCGGGGAAAAAAATTTCTTTTCAATCGTTACCTTGAATTTCCGCCCCTCAAATGGCTGCTGGATTTTAAGAAGATCATTATATTAAAATTTATAGTTAAGTTTTCTTCTTCTTTATATGTTGATGAAAGGTCGATGTCCATTAACTTTTCTCGAATGATGTTTGAAATTTCCCACTCTGAAGAGGTGTACGTCTTGTTGTGATTAGGGTGGGTGGAATCGCCCATTTTTTCTCAAACTTCTTCCACCTCCAACATCACCAAAAAATACGTAAAAAGTAAAATTTAAAAAAATTCATTGTTAAATTCAAAAATATGAATAGGAAAACTTCAGTCGTTATTAATCAATTCAACCGAGTACTCTAAAACGCTCCCTCAACAACTCTTTCAATCGCAAGATCATTTTCAGTTTAATTCATTTCAGTGCCAACACTAAGGTGTATTCGAAACCCTGGTTATTGCCTAATACTCTGAGTGTCTTCGAGATCGCGTATAATGTATATTTGAAATTATATTATTTCGTAACATCGAGATTCAAAAGCGTATTTATGCTGGAATGCTAAAGTTAAGCGTCAATAGAGTATTTATTCCGGAATCTATGTTAACCTAGATTTTGAATTGATTCTGGACAGCGGAGATTTAAAAGCTTATTTCAGAATTAGAATTTAAATAAATCATCCTAGTAGGCTCCTTTATGCTGGTAGGCCCTAATTTAAAAGCGAATTGTGATACTAAACATTAAACATGGCTATTTAAAAGCATTTTTATTCTGCAATGCCAAAGTTAAGTGAGTCAGAATTTCCATTCATAACAGTTACACACGCCATCGTCATAATTAAAGAGTGTAAAAGAAGTTTCAGAGAGCGTTGAGTCATCTCTACGAATCCACCGTGATTGGTCGTGAAGGAGAATTCTTTGTCGCTGGATTATTTCCCGCGTAAGCCAGGTTCACCTACATCCAGTATCAGAAACTGGATTCTGACGAGAGAAAATGCTCTCGCAGAACACTTATCGAAAAGCAGTTGCAGTTGCTAGATCAGCTTATATCCAAAGCCTTGTAAATATAGAGGATATGCATCCATTTTAAAAAAAAAGATAAGGAAATGGTGGGATTTAGACGAGGAAATAAAATTGCCGGAGAAGGGAATCAAACAAATATAATGTGAGTTTACTTCCTTGTATTCTAGCCCAATTAAAATGTACTTGCACAACGTAAATTCAAAACTTAACAAAATTAAGAAAAGAGCAACATTGTCCGGAAACAGCTCATTAATCTCAAATCCCTCAAAAATGCTTCCATTAAAATAGTGACTTAGAGGAATTTAAATTCCCAACCAAAAACAGCAAAGAAAGCTAAATTTAATCCAGTTCCTAGACCTATCATATTTCTGATGAAATATAGTTTTGACCCATTTTCCAATGATGATCTAAACGCTGCTGATAAAGATTTCCTACCTCCACCTCCTCCGAAAATCCAATCAATTATGCTAAGGTATAATATAAACTACAACCTTTTTCTCTAGGAGGTACAGTGAAATCATCCCAAATCTTCTGCTAAATTTAATAAAATACAGCCAGAATCTGACAACGAACACCTAAATATAAAAGCATTCCTTAAAAGCAAAGGAGAAGAACATTACATCATACAGCCGCCTAGTGCTCATCTGATTAAAGTGGTGATAAAAGGACTTCCATTATTCACCGATGTCAACGAAATCTTCGAGGAACTAATAACCAAAAGTCATCTGGTGGAAAAGATCATGCAACAAACCCAACAACGAAGTAAAAGACATCTCTCGACATTTTTGGCCGAAATAAAAAAAATTAGAAGGTACATTAGATATTTTCCAGATGAACAACCTTCTTTGTATGTCGATCTTCGTATATTAGTTTAAACACAGATCAGAGGTTACACAGTGGAGTACAACACAGATCAGAGTACAATTTGTACTCTCTTCAATCACTTGTCAATAAATTGCAGTCTAAAAACAAGGTGTCTCAAATGCGTTGATGTCCATAGGAATGCTGACTGGGAAACAAAAAAAAAAGATGGAAAAACCAATAGAATAAGATGCATTGCTTGCGGAGACGAACATATCGGCTCCGGGTAAGGCTTCCTACGATTACTTAAACCAAAGCCAAAAAAAAAAAGGAGAAGTCACGATTTAGAATTCGAAATTCATTGAGAAATGTTACAAATGAACATTCTTACATCTCTATAACCAGCGGGCCCCAACAGATGAAGTTACGGATCAGGGGATCTAAATCAAATGGAAACACACTTTCCGAGTTTGAAAAACTCCAATACGCCCCGAAATAATCAATTTAATAATAAACACGCTATCTCTTCAGCAATCAATGAAAAGTACTCAAACCGATAACATTTTTGAAAAACCTAACATTTTCTATCAGGGCTTATGCTCATCTTTCATTTCTAGAAAATAAGCATTTATTTAATTTTATGCACTTAAAACTAAAAATCTTTCTCCTTTTGCATTTTAAAACCCTTTGAAAACACTCATCTCTACAGATCACACAAAAAAAAAAAAAACCTCTGTTTTAGCAAAATTACTAAAGAAATTCCTAGTAGTTGGATCTACCAATAGAAATAGAGCTCAGAAACTCCCTCTTACCCAAAGGCAGGGAAGCTAAGAAGGAAACTTCAAAATTCAATCTATTTTAAAAATTTACTGACCACTTTTCTTAAAAATAAAACTCTTAATTTTTAAGTACAAAGCATCTTTAAATTTTATTTTTTCTCATTAATGAAATGCATACCGAAGTCAAGTAGCAATTTTTTTTTTTTTTTTTTTTCTTTTTCTTCCATACTCGGAGATTAAATGCCGAAAGCTTATGTGTTCCGTTTAACTATTTAGAATTGTCAACTGGCGACCAGACCGAATCTTATATCTGCAATGTTTACTTGACGAAAAATGACAAAATGAAGAAGTGAGATTTGAAGGAAGTAGAAACTTCAAAATGAATTGCTGAAAAGTTTTTACCATTGAAGAAAAATTATAAAATATAAGAATTCAGAGGGGTATGCTTTTAGCATTCTGTTACTTGAAAATTGTTGCTGGTTGATAAAGCTTCGATTATAAGTTGTTTATTTGAGTTGACTTCTGATTTAGAATAACAATCTTGGAAATTATTTGCTCTAGTTCAGGGTATTTTCGAAAGATGAATATAGCTTTAAGTAGCTGATTGACCACGTCAGTAAAATCTGTGACTTGATTTTTCTTATAATCTTGTCTATTAATTCTTCTGCATTCAGGGGAAAGTTCAGATTTCGAAAAAAAAAAAATATTTTCTTTTTTCTCTGCAGTTTCATCTCTATAGCTAAGGGGTTTATCTACTGTCCCTTTCTAGAGACACGGAGAGTCATGAATATCTTAAAATTGCTATTTTTCTTATCTGGATGAGAATTATTAAAATTGCTATTTTTCTTATCTGGATGAGAATTATTAAAATTGCTTGCTCTTTGATTGCATTTGGTTGTTTTCGGGAAGGCTCAGCATTTGTGGTAACATGCTAAATGTCTATACTCCTTGCAGTTAAAGCAGAATAGGTTTTCTATGTAGTCTTTGATATGGGGAGGTTTTTCACATTTCAAACATCTGGGGTTCAAGTGACAATTAGTAGAGCTATAGTTAAACAAGTTACAATTAAAAATTGAGTTATTGAGTTACGCTATTTATTTTGTAAGCTTCTATTTTTACTGTCATAAAGGAGAGTTTATTTACTTTGTAGAGATCTTTAACTTCAGGCGATTTAGAAAGAATTACCATAAAGATGAGGAGTAGTTTACCAGCAATTCTGTTTATGAGCTGGACAGTCTTCGACGCTAAATCCGAGCTCTTTTAATTCATCATTTAAATTACCAGTTTTAGTGCAAAATGGGAGTCCTTTGATTATAAGTTCCACTTGTCTTTCAATTAACGGTTTAACCCTTTCGGTACAGTACGTCTTTACTTAGAATATCCACTAGAAACAAAAAAAAAAAGTCTAACTTTAAAAAAATCACACAAAAAAGTTTTTGTCCTAATGTAATAATTTTTGGTAACATTTTACATTATTGCTTAAGCTGTTATTTATTTTAAAATTAGCATTTTTAATAATCTTTTTTCTCTAATTTACGGAAAAATGTATATATTAAAAGGTATTTGCCTTGAGAAATAATTTTCAGAAACGCTATTGAAAGTATTCCGAAGTTTTACTAACAAAATACATCAATAAACTTTAAAATTAATTAAGAAATTACAATAAAGACTATTCATAAGAAGTAACAAGACTTGAAGTGAAGTCCAAGTGTGGTAATTCTTGAAGTGCGGAGAAATGCAAAGTCCTGTATTGTCAGTCTCTGACAAAATGTCCATACCAGTATCACTAGAAATGTTGCTTTCAAATATTTTAGAAAATTAATCACACTCTCATCATTAATTGGCACGTCGACCATGTGAGTATATTCTGAAAAACAACGCTTTCTCGCCATTATAAGCATGAGTCATGGCTTTTCAAAATAAAAAGAAAAATAAAGGAAATACGTCAAATAGCAACGCAAAGTGATGTAGTACCGACAGTAAAACTCTAAAAAGAAAGAAAAAAATACATAGTAAAAAACAATAATAAAGCATTCGGAAAGAAACCAGGAAGACGTATGTACATCACGTGGAAGTTTTTAAGGGCCGAGTTCAGTTTGTTTATAATACGGTTTCTCCCCTCCCCCCCCCCAACAGCTGGTGAGCAAAGGATTCAACTTGAGATTTTTAGAAAAACGTTCCACCTTAAAATGCTGATATGCATTACCCGGCCCCTGAGCTCATTTTCAATGATGCGTATTCGGTACGCCCAGATGTGAATGACGATAGTGAGTGAGGCTCACTTGGTACGCCTCTACCGAAAGGGTTAAAGACATAGAATTTCCGTTAAACCATTCAATCAATTTCAAAAAGAAATTGTATTGTTTTAATAATTTATATATGTAACTATAGTTAACATATAAATTATCCTTTGTTTTTAATTTAGTTATCTATTAAACTATGGCAGAAATTTGATTTTTGCCTCTTCTATTCAGTATTTATGAAAAGTTTAAAAGGACAATTAGAAATTTTTTTGAAATTAAATAGGCTATTATGATTAAATTATTAGGTTGCGGGGGGGGAGTTAAACCGCAGGACTGTTTTCTGCAATTGCTGCAACTATTCCCGCTTCTTCTTCGGGATGGAGGGAAGTGCTATTTTATTCGTTTGTAGAGATCAATGTCAATGAAGATTTGAAGTTATTGTTGGGTGGTATTACGGAGGTTTAAGTGGCTGAAGCCATTTGGTGGTTTTGTATGCAAAGTTTTGCTTATTATTTATATCTATGAATATAGTTTGAGCTTTGATCAAGGGATTTGCATGATTTTCAATGGATATGAATATACTTCTCGAAAACTTGGTAATAAAATTATCCTTGAGTTCAATTTGCTGGTCATTGTGTATTACGGAATTTCTGACGTTCCATGGAGCGTTTGTCATGATTCTAAGTATTTTGTTTTGTAATTTTTGTATGTGTTTCAGGGGGGTTGGAGCTGCAACCCCCCAAATAGGAGAGGCGCAGGTAATAACTGGGTGTAAAATCTGCCTATAGAGAAGGACTTTATTTTTGAGTGAAAGTGGTGAGTGTCTGCTAGTAAGAGAAATGCAGAGGCGGATCTTATTCCAGATGTTATCTTTTAAGTGTTTTATGTGTTTGGAATAAATCAATTTTTGATCAATGAGCAGACCCAGATATTTAACCGCCTATACCCCCTTTGTGGAAGAGTATTGCTTGTGATTTGTCAACATTTATGGCTATTCTCCAGTGTGTAAGCCATTTCTCCAGGGTGTGCAGATAGAGTTGCATTATTTTTAGTGTAAGTTTGAAGTTGTAGCCCTGGACTAACACCACGGAATCGTCCACAAAGAGGCAAGTGCTAACACCGGCGTGTATGGGAAGTCGTGTGTACAAATTGTACAGATGGGGCAAGAGGACCCCGCCTTGGGGCATGACCGCATGAATTCGGCCCAGGGTAGAGTGAGATCAGTTTATTCTGACACTGAATTATCTATTTTTTAAAAATTTATAAATTATTTTTATGATGCAGTTTGGAAAATTTAGTTTTATTAATTTGTAAATAAGTCCGTCATGCCACATTTTGTCAAAGGCTCTTCTTACGTCTAAGAAGACTCCAATGGTATGACGTTTTAGAACAAACCCTTCCTTGACAATGTTGGTAACTGTTGAGTTTGTGTGTTGTGGAGTGTCCCTCTCTGAAACCGCATTGCTTCGGATTTATGTTTGTCAGCATCTTTGTCCTATTTTTGTTTTTTATAAGCTTCATTCTTGAAAATAATTGTTCACAAATATAAGTACTGCAAAAAGCTGAAGAGATTAATAGAGCATGATTGTGAAATATAGGATATTTAACGCGGGGTAGGTAATCTTTATAAGACTCCAGTAAAGAAACATTCCCAAATTTTTCTTTCAGTTGAATGTCACTTTGAAGTTCAATGCACTCCATTTGAATATTTGATGGCAATTTATTTATTTATAGAGAAAATAAGGTAGAAAATATATTGAAATACTCTTCATTTTTTCAAAAATTTTGAAATATACTTTCAAACTCTTGAATTAAATCAAAAATTAATGCAGCATATTTTGTGCAACTTACAGGTTTATGTGCAGCCAAAGTACTGAAATGTGTCAAATCTTTATTTTATTTGACTTTTTACTTTTATTTGATTAAGCCAAAATTTCAATTTTCTTTCAAACGCTGTAATTGTTTGGAACATATTATTAATAAATTGATTTTTTCCTTGAAGTCTCAAATTTAAATCATTCAAATGTTCTGTTAAATCTACTAGAAAAAGCTAAATCTAAAATCTAATCTTCGTCCTCAAATGCATTCACAGGTTTCCCTTTTGTTTCCATAAATATTTTTATTTTAGTTCTCAAATTGTAAAATCTTTTGAGCATTTTCCCCTTACTGAACCGTCTTACTTCTGTATAATAAATAACATTTGCGAATTCAGTGCCCATTACCTTAAGAAACCCTTCAAATTTTCTATAATTAAGTCCTTTTGCTCCTTTAAAGCTAATGGTTTTTAGAACAACGCTTAATATAGTGGGAATTGTCCCACTGCTGTACAGCAGCGCTACCTTCAACTTAGATTAGATGGTTAGATCTCGAGGTGTAAACACGCAGAAATGAGTGTCCGTCTTTTTCTTTAATTTTTCATATGTAAATAAACATTTTTCCTCCTTAAATGAGCGTGGTTCTTGACAATATACCGACGCCAACCTCCACAATATACTTTCCATTTTTAAAATTTTTCCACATAAATTACCCTGATGTATTTTACAATGATATGCAATCCAGATTGTATTACCAGCAGCGACGGCTTCATTATTAACCTTTTTAACGAGTCCCTCATTTTTACCAACCATAGCAGGGGCTCCATCAGTTATGATAGCTGATAAATTTTTCATAGATAAGGAAAACCTTTTCATCGAATAAATCTACAGACTTGGTTGTGTCTTTTAACGATACTATTTCGATAACGATAACGAGCAACCATTTCTTCCGTGATATTATAATGACCATAGATTCCTCTTATAAAAATTGCCATTCGTACCGTATCAGAAGCGTCAGTGCTTTCGTTATGGCTAACGAAAATTTTTTTAAATTAATACAATTATTTTTTAAAGACTTTTCAACTTAATGTGTACATTTAAATGTTTTCATAATTTACGTTTGGATCGCATTTTGAAGGTTTTTGGGCCGCAATTTAGACAAGCATGAAAAGTAAAATATAAGTATAAAATGGTAATGGGTTTGTTTAATACCCTGTCGCGCGCCATCCTTACCTCTCCTCTTTTGAACTAGTTTGCTGTGCACTCAGCCAAACAAGAACCATTTTTACTTTTCCCTTCCTTCTTCTGCTCTCACATCATTAAAAAAAGTTTAAATAATATTTTATTTATTACTATTTTAGTTATTGTAATTTTACAATAAGAATAATAAAAAAAAATTTAAAAAAATATTCATATAAAATAATACTTTCCTCTTGTTGAAGATTAGGCATAGTCTATCGAAGGCCTGAGGGGCTGAAAAAAATTACATAAATATTTTTTATAACCTTATCTTACGATAAGATTTGTAAATCTATTAAATATTACATCCCCATTGTGAATAATTCATTCCTTTTCCTATCCTCTTTTCACTCCCTTTTCTTTCATGTTTTTTTTTAAAATTCATTTGTGCATTAAGCATATTTTAATATGTCTGTTTTAATTTTTTTTAAAAAAAAAACAAGTCTTCAATATGACAGATGCGGAGTATATGTTCTTGGGATACATAAATCTCACGGGCTTTAATCCCCAGTAGATTGACTATTAATTGAGGTTGAGACTGAACTATGGTTATTTTACTTGCTCTGGAGTTAAGATAAAAGTATAAAAAATATTTAGATTACGGAGCAATAGCTTTAGAAAAAATACTTTTAAGTTGAGAAATTTGTATCAGAGCTGATTTAAAATATATATACATAGTCATCACTAGTTATAAAACTTGTGGTGTTGGTTTAGTTCTGAACATTAGGAATTAATTTAAACTATTAAGACTTCAAGTTTAAATATTGCGGTAGTAGGCTATTTTACCCTGCTTAGTTGCTCAGTCTGGTTGCAATGAGAGCACGTGATGTGATTGGTCGAAGATGAGTTTTGCTATTTCACTATATATAGGGGTGGATATATACGGGTGTCGTTGAGAATTTTAATTTGGAGCGCTTCCGGATTGAGATCCATAAAACTCGCATGAGACACCGGTCGAGACAGACGTTTAATCGCCTCTCTCCGTACTAATATTTTATAGCTTAAGATAAAATTATCCAAGCAGCTCTTTTCAGAGCTATTGGCGAAGGTAATTTATTTTTACTGATTCACTCCCTACCTGACCTGGAAACTAAAATTGGACATGGAACTTAATATGGAAATAGTCTCTCCATCTTCATCCCGATCACAATCTCCTATTGGAGATATCAATCGAGAGTCATGCGAGACATTACAAGCCCTGCAAAGACGGATAAGAAAGCTCGTACACTATCGAGACGAGATCTACACCTTAATCCAGTCAAACAGAAGGAATCCAGAACATGATGAAAGCGACGAACAGTTCCGCTCCTACCTGCTGCTGTACTCCAAGGCCCAGGACGACCTGACATCAACGGAAGGTGAGTATGCTTCACTTCCTATTTGTACTGTACCTGGCTGTCCCATTCATACAACACTTCCCAGTACACCAACCAAAAACCAAACATTAAAAAGAAAAGACGAAGACGGCTTCGTCACTCCCCCTAACCGCAAAACAGCAAAAAGGCATTTAATTATCGAAACCGCTACAGTAACAACAACCCAAAATAAATTTCAAAACTTAAAAATCCAGGAAACTGAAAATAATCAAACAAACGAGGCCGTCACCCCAGTTAAGGAACGACTCCCTCCACCAATAATGCTCAAAATCAACAATTACAAACACCAACTTAGAGCTATTCACCAAGTCATCCCAGATTTACGTACCAAACTCTCTGGAGAATATATCAAACTTTACGTTGATACTCCAGAAGAATACAGATCACTCGTACATTACTTGTCCACTAGAGCCGAGTACGAGTATTATATAATTCGTCCGGTTCAGCAAAGACCGGTTAAAGCCATAATAAAAGGACTTCCTCGAGAAACCGAGCCAAATGACATCAGAGAGGAACTGTAAGAATTTGGATTTAACCCAATTCGAGTTCGTACAACTGACGAACCGAAGGACAAAAATGCCACTTCCGGTATACCACGCAACACTCCCTCGAACACAAGAAGCAGAAAAAATCTTTGAACTCACCAAGATCTGCTACATGAATGTGAAAATAGAAGGTTACAGGGGAAGCGGAAAAGTTACCCAATGCTACCGGTGTAACTATTTCCACCACTCGGCAGAAAACTGCCATATCAACCCAAGATGCCTAAAATGCTCAGAGACTCACCTCACCAGAGACTGCCTTATTAAAGAGAAAATCTCAAACCCGGAGTGCATAAACTGCGATCACAAGGGATAGCTAGCCTCCTACGGAGGATGTGAAAAATTCCCCAAGCCTCCTAAGAAGCAAAATTTAATCACTAAAGGCCAGAACATGGTATAAGAAAATTTCACGTTTGCAAATGCCGTCGCTAAAAAACAACAGATGGCGCCACAGGATGAAGAAATAAACCAACCCCACAAAACCGAGAAAACAACCTCCAACTCTAACAAACATCAACTAAACAATAGAAACAAAGCAATTAACCTCGTCAACAAACACATCCAACAAAAGAATAAAAAACAAACAGAAGAAGAAGAAGATGAAACCCCAGACCTGCTTCAAGCAATAGAGATGTTTCAAGCCCTAACCGAAGTCTTTAAACAACTTCCTGGACTTCTTAAGAATCTCCCCAAAATCAAGGCAGCAAAAGGCAAAACAAATAAAACATATGCTCTAATCGAAGCTCTAATGGACAGTAATGAATAATCACACCAGCCAAATAACAATAGATACACGGAATAATAGATACAATTTCTTTGGCCTCAGCCTATGCTCATGGAATGTGAACGGCTTACAATCTCGTACTGTTGAGTTACGAGATTTTGTACAGAAGCACGCCCCTGACCTAATTATGATTCAAGAAACACACCTGAGACCACGCAACACTGTACACCTCCCAAACTACACTGCCTACAGAGACGATAGGCACACACAAGAAATCGCATCTGGAGGAACAATGATCTTCATCGAAAATTCACTCACACACCATCGCCTAACTACCCCACCACTCCAACACACTGAAACTACTATTGTTATTCTCTCCAAACCACTCAGCAGTCACCCTCGTCTCCATATACATACCACCTTCTTCACACTACTCCAATTTTACACAAGATCTTGACACCATCTTTAAACTAAATAACAATTGTGTCATAATAGGTGATTTCAACGCGAAACACCAAACATGGAACACACACACAAATACACCTAGAGGGGTAAAGTTACATAATTACATTAACCAACACGACATTACACTTGCATACCCACCCACACACGCTTCGGTAACAACACAGCCACCACCATTGATTTCGCACTCATCAAAAATTTTAATTACAAACACACCATCACCTCCATACCTGAATTATCATCAGATCATAACCCAATAATCTTAGAATTTAATTTTACACTTACTCACCACATCAATAAAAGAGCTATTTCAACAAATTGGAAACTTTTTCAACACGAAATTAACAAAAACATAAATTTTGTTAATTACTCAAACATAAACAATAGCACTCAACTTGAACAAAAAATAACTGATCTCTCAAACAGTATCATTACAGCACATCAAAAAGCCTCCACACCCATTAGCACCACAAACGAAAGATACACACCACCCAACATTAAACAACTCATAAAAATTCGTAACAAAACGAAAAAATTATTCCAAAGAACTTTAGACCCAGCCATTAAAACACAAGTCAACAGAATACAAAACCTAATTAAAAAAGAAATCCATAAATTCACACAAAACAGCTGGACACAAACACTACAAACACTCAACACACACGATAAATCAATCTGGAAAATGACCAGATCATTCAAAAATAAAAGAAGTAATATTCCCCCACTAATAGACAACAATAACACTATAGACTCAAATATTGATAAATCCAATCTATTAGCAAGCACACTTTCACATAATTTCACTGAAAACAAACGACCAAATAACTACAAAACAGATATAGATCACAAAGTACACACAACCCTCCAAAACGTTTTTAACAACCCCCCTCCGCACCCACCCACAGAAACAGTTTGGCCAAATGAAATCACAACTTATATTAAAAACATAGCTACTAACAAAGCTCCAGGCAAAGACAATATCACGAATAAAATGCTCAAAAACTTTCCACCCAAACTAATTTTCCTATTAACCTATATAATTAACTTAATATTAAAACTCCAACACTTTCCAAATAACTGGAAAACCTCCATAATCTTTCCTATCCTTAAACCGGGGAAAAATCCCCGCCTACCCGATAGCTACCAACCAATAGCATTGCTCTCTTCTCTAAGCAAACTAACAGAATCTGTCATACTAAAAAGAATCAACAATCACTTCGACACATCCGATATTCGCAACCTTAACCAATACGGCTTCACTAAAAATCTCTCCACCTCCCACCCTCTAATCAAACTAACAGAGCACATCTCATCTGGATTAGAACACAGTAAATCAACAGGCGCGGTTTTTCTCGACATACAAAAAGCCTTCGACCACGTCTGGATAGAAGGACTCACATACAAACTTATACACTACAAATTCCCCGCACCACTAATTAATTTAATTTACTCCTATCTCACAAATAGAAACTACCTGGTTAAAATTAATGACACATTATCAAACACACACTTCACTAAATATGGAGTAGTGCAAGGATCATTAATCGGTCCAATTTTATACAACCTATACTTAAATGACATCCCACAATATAGCTCAACTATTTTAAACATGTACGCAGACGACACAGCCATACTCACAAAATATAAAACATCAAAACAGTCACATTCGCACTTAATAAACACCTCCAACTACTAGAAACTTACTAGAACGACTGGAAAATCAAGATTAATGTCGAAAAATCGGCAGCAATCTTATTTTCCAGAAAAAGAATCATAAACACCCCACCCCCTACCTTCTACAAAACACATATCCCGTGGTCTCAAAAAACCAAATACCTCGGAGTTATACTCGATAAAACACTCACATGGAAACCACACATTACATATACGCGTGAAAAATTCCAGAAAGCTAAATGTAGTATTTCCCCCCTAATCTGCCGGGATTCCAAAATGAATATCAAAAATAAGTTGCTTCTGTACACAGCCGTTCTCAGGCCAATACTCACATATGCATGTCCCATTTGGGCGTATGCGGCAAAATGTAATATTAATCTTCTCGAATCTACTCAAAACTCAACACTACGTATGATAACCAAATCTAGATGGTACATAAGAAATAACGAAATTTTAAAAGCTACCAAAATTCCAACCTTTAGAAAGCACTTACAAAAAATAGCCAAAAATTTTTTTTCTCAACACTGAACCTAACTAATAATTACAACATGATCAATCTTGAAAACTACACCCCTCGCGAAAACACAAAAAGACACAGAACTGTATTACTAGACTCCTACAACCCACCTTAATTATTATCACTCCTTAAATTATTTAAACTCTTAAATTTTTACTCTAAAACATGTTATTAACTTATTAACTTCACAAGCCGTATACGCCCTCCAAACTAAACACACCCATATCACAAACACGACAGCCAAGGGCAGCCAATAGGAAGCTCACCTCCGTAATCTATAAATCAACCAGAGACAAGACACTCAGCGCCTCCCCTGACCGAAACCTATACCACCAAAGTGCTTACTTTAGCAGACCAAGCTGACAGCCAATCAGAGCCCAGCTACTGAACACTCACTTGCAGAAAGTCCAAACTCCATTCAAAGCCAAGTTTTGCATCACAATACTGACCCGAGCTTGAAGGCCGCTCCGCGGCCTATGTGCTCGATACAATTTCCAATGTATTCCAATGGGTGTTGTTGAGATAGGAGTTTGGATTAGAATAGCATTTTTTAAAAGATACTAGTCTATTAATATTTCTCTAGGTCTGTGAAATTGCGGGTTATTTCTGATTGGGGTGTATTTTTCTATTTCTTGGATAGTTTTGTTCGTTGAAGTATCGATTTTTTGGAAGAAATTTTTAAGCGGGAGGAGTTTGATGGAATATCTGATATCGCTGTTTCGCATATACCAGCTAGCATTTACAATTATTCTAATAGTTGCATTTTGGCATTTTTCTAGCAGTTCCAGAATAGTATTTGCACAATGCGACGAGACTGGGCAAGTATAGGTCAGGATAGGTCTTATTATCAGGGTGTAGATAAGTAGTTTATTACGTCTATTTAATGTAGGATTTCGCGAGATAAGGGAGTATAAATTATTTATTGCAGCTTTATATTGTTTCTTAATTTGTATTACGTGTTGTTTAAAAGTGAGCTTTTTATCCAACGGAACACCAAGATACTTGGTGGATAAGGACCAGGGGATATTTTTGTTTTTTAGGTAAATATCAGGTTCTAATTTTCTGTAGTTTCTGGAAAAGAAGACGGCCTCAGTCTTGGAGACGTTCAGGGTACAATATGACACTGAGTAAAATGTCCACCGGACTGGCATTCGTCTCCATCTGATTGTTGTTGGTAATGGGTTTGAAAGGGTTGGTAACGGTAACGGCTAAAGTTACGAGGTACCTATTTAAAATATTAAACTTACCCTCTCATCATAATTTATAAATTTAATGAGCATAATTAGCTAAAGTTTTATCGTAATTTAAGTTGCTATCATAATTAGGATCAAGGCAACAAGCACCTGGGTGTTCGACAGAGTGAGGCGACTGCCGAAACTAGTTGGAAATTAAAATTACGAGAGCGCGCACTGCTATTGGATGCCGTAGCAAGGGAAGCTAAGAAGCATACATAGCGGTGGGCGGGGTATAGGTTAGGGGCGGGACTTCAGTTCGAAGACGAAAAGCGGCTTCGAGAAACTGTTGTCCGAGGGGTTTTGAGAGGTTATAAAAAGAAAAATTTAGCTAATAAATTAAATTGAAATAAAAAGAAATGCCGTACCGAAACCAATTTAAAGAAATATGCAATTAGAAATTTTGAGGGAAAATTTAAAACTTGAGATGAGTTTGAAAAACAAGAATTAAGCCGAAATGAGCGCTATTAGCGACATCTGGTGACGAAAAATGTTAAGAATCTTAGGAAAATGTAGTTAAAAATTTAAATAGTATCTAATTTTCTAGAATTAAAGATTTTAAAATTTTGAGAGTTCTCGATAGTGTTACGCGAGGTCCATTTTGACCATGGGGCAGTGCCACTTATCGATGGGAAGTCCTGAATTTTGAAAATAATCAGGATATCACTGATGCATTACTTCAGTGCGCTCGCAGCCTTTTTAGGGCTGGGAAATGGACATATGAATGTCCGAGCGCGGCTCTCGGTCTTTTTTGCGAAGATGCGATTGACGCATCATACGCAGGGAGTTGCTGAAGCAGTGCATTAGGTATTTGAGGGATCCTGATGAAGAAATTTAATGATTGTTTTTTAATGAACTCTAGAATTGGTTCAATTTTTAGATCTTTATGCAGGACTTAATTCCGGACAAACCAGGGTGCATTTATCATTTTCCTAAGGTGTGTGTTTTGAAAGACGTGCAGTCGTTTCAAATGGGTGGTTGCAGCGGACGCCCAGATAGGCGATGCATACATGATCGGTCTTAAGATCGACTTGTAGAGCAAGATTTTGTGCCTGATCGCCAGCTTGCTCTTACGAGAAATCAAGCGAGTGAGCAAACTGCTCATTCCGATAGCCTTTTGATGGGCATTTCGGATGTGGTGGGCAAAATTTAATTTGGCATCTAAAATTAACCCTAGGTACTTATATTCAGTGACCCAGGGGACCGGTTGATCAAAAATGGTGACAGTTGGCAAATTGCCAATACACCGTTGTTTTGTAAAGAGGAGGCAAGCGCTTTTAGATGCATTAACTTTAATTTTCCAGTCAATGAGCCAGAGCTGTAAACGAGAAATGTATTTCTGCAATCTTTCAATAATTTTTCGATTGCAGATGTCTTGGGACATAATAGCAGTGTCATCAGCATACATTGCTAAGTGAATGTTGGCAGCCTTCGGGATGTCATTTACGTACAAAGAAAAAATTCTTGGACTTAAAATCGATCCCTGGGGGACTCCACTAAGGATTGGACGGGGGGGAGGAGACTGCGTTTTCGACTCGGACTCTGAAACTGCGAGAGTCAAGGAACGAGTGTATAATTTTGATAAGTTGGTCCGAAATTCCAAGTCGCATCATCTTGGAAATGTGCCCATCATGCCAAATTTTATCAAAAGCTTTGGCAATATCGATAAAAAGCATACCCGTGGCTTTGTTATTGGAAAAGCCTTGCTGGACCGTCTCAGTAACTCTAAGTAACTGTGTTACTGTAGAGCACTTGGGAACAAAACCATGCTGCTCTGGAATAACAATATTCCTGGAATTGCAGAACTGGTCCAGGCGATTCAAAATAACACATTCATATGCTTTGCTCAGCGAACTGAGTAACGATATGGGGCGATAATTTTGAGGATTCGAATCATCTGAACTGGACTTGAGAATGGGGACCACCACGGCGATCTTCCAAGCCTTAGGGAAGTAGCAGTTCTCCATTAAAAAGTTAAAGAGCAGCGTGAGAAGAAAAATAAATTTAAGTGGGAGATTTTTAAGAATGCGATTAGAAATTAAATCCAATCCTGGAGCTTTCTTAATTTTGGTGTTATGTATAAAGTCCAAAATTTCGCTAGCCTGGACTGGTTCCAGGTCTAGGCAAGTGGAGGAGGCCAAAAACCTTTGGACTTTTCGCGTAGTATGAGCTGAGAATCTGGGATTCTCGTCTTCATTTGGTTCGAATTGATTTTGAAGGCTATCAGCTATAACTTCCGCCTTTTCAATAGGAGCTACAGCAACACTGCCGAGGGCACCCTTCAGGGGCGGAATGGTGTGAAAAGGCTTTTTGAGTCGGGAGATTTTCCTCCAAAGGGTGTTTGTATCAGGCGATAGGCCTTCAATGTGTTTTTCCCATCTTTCCCGGGAAAAGTGTTTAATGTCTCGTTTAATCTCATTACTGAGTGTACGGAGTTCAGATTTAAGAGCCGGATTCCTACATCTTTGCCAGACTCTCCGTACATAATTTTTCCGACGAATTTTAGTTCTGATTTCTATAGGGAGTCTCAGAGGAGGAGGTTTAAATTTTGGTTTTGAGGCCGTCCCAAGTGCCTCAGAAATAGTTACACCAATTTGCTCTATAGATTTTTCAATATCTTCATTGCTGGAGATTTCTGGAATAGGGAGGGGTTTTGAATTTAAAATAAATTTAAAATTCTCCCAATTGGTAGAGAGTTGCTCTGGTAATTTTAAAAATGCAGAGTTAGTGTGAAGAGTCAAAATGACCGGTAAATGATCTGAGCTCAGATCATGAATGACTCTTATATCATAATTAAAAGGAATATTTTTAAAGATTGCAAGATCAATAATAGAATCCCTAGGTCCCGGTCGGGACCTAGGGTTAATGTGTGTAGGGGTGTACGGTGCAACAACCCTAGCACCAGGAGTTCTGCTTATAACATTTTTGAGTTTATAGCCAAAATTGTTTGATCTTGAATCGTGCCAATCTTTATGACAGGCATTCATATCTCCAGGAATAATTAAATTTTGACCAGAATTAAGAAGTTTAATAAAATCCTCCTCAGGGAAATGGTGTCGATTGTGGGGGGTGTAGCGAATATAAGCAGAAATTATTCGCAAAGGTGGATAATTATTAATTTCGATAGCAGTTGCATCGATATACTGTAACCTCGGTAAGAGGACTCTGCAATGTTCATAATTACTTTTACAGTATATAGCGGTGCCTCCGTCAATACGAGGAGTTAAAGTTATTCTATCGTCTTTGTGAAGACGATAGTTGGCGATCTGGGGTTCGTCCCCCGTTTGGAGCTTTGTTTCTTGAACCAAAAACAGATCAAAATTTTGCTCTGTGACGAAGTCTCCGACTTCGTCAATCTTGGAACGCAGACCATTTGCGTTCCAGAACCCAAGAGAAATGTCGTGCACGTCACGATTGAATTTTAATGTTGGGGTGGGGCGCGGTAAGCGCGCCCGTGCTTAAGTGCGACATAGGCCTCAAAAATAATGCAGGCCTTGTCGTCAGCTGCTTGTGACTTGGCGAAGGGCAGGGAGACACTCCCGGAATGCCCGAGCAAAAAGTTGCTCGTCTACATTCGCGTCACTGGCGATAGCCATAACAGCTCGGAATATTTCCCCAAAATTTCCGGAGCTGGGGGAAGCCGTAGAATTTTGAACAGGGGCGGTATGAACCATAGTCTGTCCGGATAGGATTTGGGAGTATGATACTTGTGGAGTTGCCTGTTGATAACTCTCGAGAGGACGCTGGCTCTTGGGAGAGTTAACAATTTTTGGTTTAGGGGCCGAATTTTTATTTTTTAAATTTTTGTTAGAATTTTGATTATTAGAAATTTTGCTATTAAGTTTAGAGCCTGAATTCTTGCCCTTAGGGAATCGGGGGCATTGGCGCCAATTCGCCACGTGTTCCCCGCCTCAGTTTGCACACCTTAGAGGAGTGTCGAAGTCATTGGGGCAGTCCCTAGCTCGGTGAGCCCCTGCGCACATGACGCATTTAATAGGGAGGTGGCAAACCTCAGAGGAGTGAAAAAACCCCTGACACCTCCAGCATTGAGAGGGGCGCTTGTTGCCCCGATAATTCTCAATGCTGATGACTGTTCCGAACATGTCGGTGTAGTTGTAAATTGATTCTGCCTTGAGGTTATTTAGAATTTGGAAATATATGAGTTGCATCGGAGCCTTGGTTTGAAATTTACTCAAGCGGGAGATTTTGTGCACAGTAAAACCTGCGCTCTCAATCTCCTGCTTGACTTCTTCAAGGTCGGTAGTCGATGGGAGTCCACGTAAAATTAATTTTAGAGGACGATCTGCCTTCAACATATATGACTTGAACTCTACGCCTTCAGTGCGTAGGAAGTTCGCAAGCTTTCTATATTCCGTCTCATGGTTAACCGTGAGGCGGAGGAAGCGGCCGCTCAGTTTGCTATATAGCGAAGGCGCTTCGAGCCGAGCGAAGGAGAGGAGTTGCCTCCAATCACCCTTCGGTGTGATGAAAAAAGGAGGAATTTTTGGGCGATTAACAGGAGTGGTGGGGTTCACTGGTTCCCCAGCGTCCTCTTCCTCACTGAGATCAGAAATCTCATCTCCTTTGGTAGTAGAATTAGATGCAGGGGTCATCTGGATAGTGGTCAAAGAATTAAAAGTTTTCTTACCCTGTTTGGGTTCAGCATCTGCTGAACGCTTCTTTGATTGGCTCGCTGATTTTGAGGCACCTCCCTGAGCCGGAGCTTTCTCGGAAGCCACACCCACTTGCTGGGTTTTGGAGGGAGAGCGGGCGACATTTTGTTTCGCCGCTTTTTTCGCCCTCTTCTCGGCTTTCTTTTTTGCTGCCTCAATAATTTTGTCGAGTATTGCAGTAGTAGCCGGAAGCTTGAAGATAGGGACATTTAATTTCCCTTTTATGGCAGTTAGCTGCGCGTAGGCAATGCCTAGCTCAGCGTGGGCTTTTGCGAAATCATCGGGCTTCTGAGTAGAAGCTGCAGTTAACTTTTTTGCCCAAAGGGCACATCGATCTCTAAGTTCGATCAGCATACGAACTTCGTCCGAGTGTTCGAAGAAAAACCTTTCGGTTTCTTCCGAAGAAGCATCCGGATCGAGGCGTGGTGGTGGTAAAACGTTAGCCATTTCGGTCTGATCATTATCATTTGAGGCAGTTTCAGCGGTCGCTGATCGAGGAGAATCAACCTCTTTAGAAATCTCCATGGACGCATCCATGGTGAAAGCAATCTACAACTCTCAAAATAACTCTCGAATCACCTGAGGTGAAAAGAGAAAATAAAAACGTAGCAAGAAAAAGCGCTCAGGATTAGTCGCCTGTACTGGACAGAGTCAGCATCCGGAATCTATGAAAGGGTTGAAAATTAACAGGATCACGTGGGTAACTTTAATTTAACTGTAACTGTACCTTGACAAATGCGGGGGATAAAGTTTTATAAATTCGCGAAAAGTATTTGATTACACTGCACTCTCTCTTAGTTTTAGCAAAAATGACGACATTCTGGAAAGAAGTCCAACAAGTACGGGATGAGAAACGATGTGAACTTGTGATCTCTGGCTCCTTGTTTTCTGAAAGAATTGAAAAGAATGGCTTAGATCCTGGCATATTTCAAGTAACACATCTGAATTTTTTAGAAATTAGCAAAACTCATTTAAAAGAATTACCCCCCGATATTGGCTTGTTAACGAATTTAACGAGAATGGTTGTTTCTTATAATGAATTAAATAAGCTGCCTTCAGAAATACAAAGCCTGAAGAAACTTAAGGTTTTAGATGTCTCTCACAATGCTTTATCCGAATTGCCTCCAGGATTATCTGATTTAATTGAGCTACAATCTTTAAATGTCAGCTCTAATGAGCTATCGGCAATTCCTTCTTTGAATGACTTGCTGAACCTTGTAAAACTTGACATTTGTTGTAACAAATTCGCTGCAATTCCTGTCAGTGTTTGTGATTCAAAGCTTTTTCATTTCACAGATTTAATTGCCAATAAAAATTTAATATCTGAGATACCAATTGAAATAGAACATTTGGAAACTTTGAGAGTTCTCGATTTAAGTGAGAATCAGCTTGAAAAAATCCCTGGAGAATTAGGTAGCTGTATGAAATTAAAAGAATTGAATCTTAAGGGAAATAAGTTGAAAGATAAACGTTTGTTGAAATTAGTTGAACAGTGTCATACTAAACAGGTTATGGACTACATAAGGAGCCATTGTGCGAAAGCAAATACTGATAATAAACAAGGAAAATCTAAGAAGAAAACAAAACAAGCAAAAAAAGTTAATGCAGATGAGGTAAAGTGTATTAAATTTTACTTTAATATTTGCCAATTGATATCAACCCCCATTGGTTTTCATATTGAATTGATATAATTATAAAAATGTATAATTTTTTTGAGTTTTAAATGCATATTTATGATTATGACAAAATTTATTATAATTACTGAAAATGAAGGTAAATATTGAAACTTTAACTTGCATCGTGTTTGGGGTGTTCTGTAATAGAATAAATTTTAATTAATGAAAAAGAGAAACAAAATGTAAAATTTAAATTTATATCATATTTAAAAAATGGTACTATAAATATATTTTATTGTACTAGACAGAAATACAACTTTATTTTCTTTGTTGATACAGGTACAGTCCTATTTTAGCTGGCTTCTTGGTGCATTTTCCAAAATCGCGCCTAAAGCCAGTTTTTCAAACTCAAAGCTTGGTAAAGATGTTTAATTTGATGAATGTTCAATTTAAAATTTTAAGAATATGAAAATGTATTTCTTCTGATGCATTTATTTATTGATTCATGCTTTTATTTTGATATAATATTGAGAATCAAAAGTTTTCCTTAGAAGTGTTTTACATAATGATACACAAGATGCATGTTCAAAGTTGAAATATAGATAGGATATAAAATAAAATATAGATGTGTTTATGATAAAAGGTAAAATACAGATGTATTTATATATCAACAATTTTTTATACCATATATTAGATTCATTTTTTGTAAGATCTTATTACCTTGCTTCTTGGATCTGAAGCTAGTGTTTAGTGTGTCATATTGTTTAGCTGTTAATTGATAATTAGCATGAAAGTTTTATACATTGTTTCATGTTTTGGAAATAAGGAAAAAAATCTTAAAGCTTTAAATTCTTTTTAACTTTCATTCTTGATATATAAGTATATATAAATAATATAGGCTTGTTGTTATGTACAGAAGGACAAGTCTATTATCTGTGATACAGCCAAGCACCGATGGTCACAAGCTGTTGTGTGTCAGCAGTAGGTTGGTTTCTGATTAATGTAATGTAGATGCATGTAAATGTTGAGACTTGAAAGTCTTCATGTTGACAGGATGTTTGGAAAACAAGTTGTTAGTTCAAGCATTGTCCTCGTCGATTGACTTTGCTTCAAAATTATGAGGTCTGTCACCTATAGCCCTCATGATGCTTCTGAAGGCAGAGTTAATAAACAATTAGTATATATTCTGAGTGGTAAATAGTAAGTGAATGGACAATAAATGCTATTAAAAGGAAAAGATACTGTAATGAACCTGCAATGTTGTTTTCCTGCAATGATACCTTGATAAAGATATATTTACAGATAATTTGTTGAATGTCAAAGGAAGCTTAAGCAATGACCCTTTTCCTCTCCAATGTAGGCAGCATATTTGGCATCCATTTTGAGGACTTAAGTGGAATCTTGGTGATATCTTGATTAGTGCAAAATTTATGGACCTTTCCTGAATTTTCTGACATCATACCTAGTCAGAACAGCTATAAATACAAAGAGGTGCGAGGCTTCTGCAGGCTGCTTCTCAGTTGGAATTGGTCAAGTGAAGCTGTCAGAATTGACTGTGCGAATTGGGAGAGGGACAGCTTGTATTTGCTGGGGAATCTGTGCAAAGTATTACTTTAGCGATTTGTTGATAATGGGAACTAGTAAGGTGATGAGCTGGCATTATTGAAAGTGTTGTGGCTGTTTTAAGAGCTGATTTGTACAAGTGCTGTAAATCTGTCCAAATTTTGATACCTGTGTTTGTCGTGTCCTGAATATTTGTGAATGAAGCATTATTTGTCATTATCATCCATGTTGAACTGACTTTGCTCGTACACCTACACAGGAGAATGGGTAATAAGGCACATTACATTATTTGATGATTTACAAGGTATGAACTGTGGCTAAAACTTTGTTTTAAAATAATTTTTGTTTTAAAATAATTAACAGATGTAGAATTTAAAAAAAAAATCCCTTATAAAAATTGAAAAAAAGATTAGATAATTATTATAAAGATTTAGAAAGATTGTCAGAGTAAATGAAAAAGCATTAAAAACAAATTTGTGAAATCACTATGTAAAAATTTTCCAATTTTTAATTATTTAAATTAATTTCAGAGAAATATTTTTGGAATAGATTGGATTTGTTTCTTCGATTTTTAATGTAATATGTTTTTTATAGATTGAAGTAGTTAAAGGTTGAAGCCAAGACACGCTTAGACACACACATAATTTATGATTGTGATAGTAACCATAAAAAGTATCAATATTTAAATGGTTCATTCAAGGTATTTTTTAAAATTGTTCCGAAATTTCCAGTCAATAACCATCGTATTTTTCTTTTCTTTTTTTTCCTTTTCTATCTTTGAATGCTGTGTTGCCTTTTTAATACTATAGAAATGAAAATTGAATTACTATATAGTTAAAAAAATATAAAGTAAACTAATAATAAGGATTGAAGTACTACTTAAAATGATTTATGAAAGGCAAAAAGTTTTATTACTGATTATTTTCTGTGAAACAGTTGATATTAAAAATGTATTTTATTCCAGTTTTTATATATGTTGTAGAGAAATTTTTGTGGGTTTATAGTGAAAAATTTTATGATTTAATTTCTCTTGTTAGGTTATTGAATTGTTGGATGAACTCTCAATTCTTCATGTAAATGATGAAATCTTGCATGTAGTCACAACTCCAAAAGTTGCAGACATTCGACCATATATTGTTTGTTGTAAGGTTTTAAATGTAAATATAAGTGATGCTAGTACAATGAAAAGATTTATCACAGCACAAGTAAGAAATATTATTTTTTGGATGACTTTAATGGAATAGTCAATTTTAAAAATAACCTTATTTTATCATTGATTGTAATTTTTCTATGTTTTTAAAGACTAAACTTCATGACAGTGTTTGTGAAAAGAGAACAGCTGCTACAATTGCTACTCATGATTTAGCAAAAATTCAAGGAAATCTGATATATGAAGCTAGACCTCCAAAAGAAATTTTGGTATTTCAGTTTCTTTCTTTGTTTTGTTTCTAGACCTAGAATTAACTTTTGCTAATAATAAAAATCCATGCCTTCATTATTAATTTGTATCCATAATTTTTTTTAAAAAACAATTCTATGTATGAAAGTAAATTAAAAACTATATAATATGTATTCTAGAAAAGTCTTGGTTGTGAATTTTACATTTTTCGAAATATTTCTTAATATCTATATATAATTATTTATATATGAACATATCCATCTTGAATGTTAAAATACTTTTTAAAAGTATTTATGAAAGTCTTTTTCTTTTTATGTTCTTTTTAAAAAGCAGGGTATTAAAAATGCATGATCCCATCTGTTCTGTTATTAATTAAAAAAATTTTTAATGAAAGTTTTATTTCTTCAATTGACATATAATAAATTTTGTTCCTTTTTGTAAACTGTTACAAAGTTTTTTAAAAAACATAACTAAACTGAATGAATTGTTTTTTTAACTCATGCAAAGTGGATAATATAATTCAATATGCATTAATTTGAGTTTATTGTTTGTTTCAGATTACACCATTGAACCGAAAGAAAGAAGTGACAGCAGCTGAACTCTACACTCAACTCAATGAAGAAGCTGATGCAATTCGAAAAGAGAAAAAGAAAAATACTTATTCAGGAATTCACAAGTAAATTCTTCTTTCTGAACTAAAAAGAAAATATTCAAATTACTAATTTATTGATATTAATATTATTACAACTATAAAATACAAATGTAAGCAGTTTTTCAAATATGCCATTCTTTTTATGAAGGTATTTATATCTCCTGAAAGACAAGCCTTTGTATCCATGCCTAGTGGATTCATCCAATACAGTTATATCTTTTCCTCCTATAACAAACAGTGAAAAAACAAAGGTGATTTTTTTTTAATTATTAGATTTCAATTCTGTTAAAACTATTTCAACTGCTATATTCATTTTCAGATTCTAATAATATTAGTTTCACCTTGTTTTTCTAATTATACCTGTATTGCACTTGTGGATCTACTTTTGAATTTTTATTTTCTTTCTCCTCATTCTATGCTTTGATTTCAATTTTTGAAAATTTTTGGTATAAAACACTATTTAATTTGAGTTAGCCACTACATAATATAAAGTGTTTGGAAGAAAAGAATATATTTTATAATTTTAAAGCTTGTATATTTTGTAAATGAAAAGTGTGTTATTTGTTTGAATATATAGCTGTAATTTAATTTGGAGGATTGAAATGGGGGAAAAACGCTTAAGGTAGAATGATCTGTAAGTATGATTTTTAAAACATTGTGGTAGATGAAAAGGAATTTGGATTGTTTGCATTGAAAAGAAGTCTCATTTTGAGTGCTAGGCTCGTAGTATACATGACCTCATTTGGTAGGATTCCCGCCCCCCTTTCAGTTGCAGGAATAATTTCTGGAAAAGTCCCCAACTTCTAGTATTTAATTTGTTTGGTACATCAACATGAGAAGAATGGCTATGCAATGTATATTTTGGTAGTTTTTAATTTGATATTAGTTCTACAGAGACTAATTGATTGTGTGTGTGGTCATGTTCGCTGACTAAAGGCAGACATTGATTTATCAAGTTGTAGGTGTGATCCCTGATGTCACAAGACCTAGCATGTTAATTTGATCCAGATCTCAAGTCGACCCGTGTGGTGATTGGGAATGACAGAATAGTCCCACTGTAGCTCATTCATGTTGTAAGAGGTGACTAAAATGGGTACCCAGTGTTTGGGGGTATAGCCAGGCACCCTGCCCTTGGGGATTCTTTCAGGGGACCTCAGGGACTTATCTTCTTTAGGCAAGTGCAGGCATCATGACCCTGAGGCACCCTAGTGATCTTTTTCTTTCCCATGGGGTTTACTGTCTTTGGTAAACACGGGTGACGCACTCCCGTTATACCCTAGCGATCCTTCTCTATTTTCGACCCTCCTTCTTGTCAATCACTTATCTATTTTTCAATTTCACGTCTAGACCACAGTTTAATCTTGTTTGGCGCAGCATAGCCATACCTGGCTCTTGCGCCAATAAACTTTACATTCATTCATTCACTCACTCACAAATATGCAGGACAGGACGAAATACATGTAGCAAAACCTGGATAGATTAGCAACACAACAAGAACAAATACAGCAATTGTGCTAATCAGCAACACAAACAGATAAAACGGCCCTTGTAATATCAGTCACAGCACTTCAAATAATGTTCAGCTCGCCAACTTGCTAATTTTTTCAGTGTAATAATTTGCACTTGAAAATCGGATTCTGACAGCTTCCGGCAGATAGATATCTTCTTGGGAAAATTCATTCAGCCATGCTATTGACAATTTCCTCAGTCATTTCTGATTATTTGTTCGGCCAGTTCATTCAGGCTTTGGATCTCTTCATATTTATAGCTGTTTTAACCAGGTGATACATCTTGCTAGGAAAAATCTGTAACTTTCTTCTTAATTGAGATATAAAAAAAGATTCTTGGTTTTTAAAATCTTCATTTTGTTGCCAAATTCGCTGCACACTTTCCCTCTTTGGTATGCACATATTTCACATTTTTAAGTTATTTTGACTGCATTTCTTTTGGAACGTCTCTTCTAAGTTTTAGTGTTCCATACATTTGTTTTATTGTTGAGAAGGATGTTGGCCACAGACACAAGTTCTGGAAAAGTCATTCTGCTTTTATTTTACCTCCAAATTAAAAAGTAGTATTATTTGCTACATATGATTCACGGAGTTGGTGAAAAAATTTACATTTCTTCCTGTGTAAAAAAATGCAGTTTAAACTTATTTCACAATCCTATCTTTACTGGACTACTAGAGCCACCTGTTAGAAACATTGCATATTAAAAAGGAGAGAAAAAAAGACAAATCAGTGGATTAGTGTTGAAAAATGTGTTGCCCGAATGGCATTCGGGAAATCGGGGAAGGCCCATTTTTAATTACCCAAGTGGTTAATGATAGAATCCATCTAAGGTTTTTTTTTTGTAATTACTGACAGATTAATGTTACAAGGTTTTACTCCTATTTTTATTACTTTATAAAATGAAATAATATAATTATATGCATGATTGTATTTTGGTGTATTGATTCTACTTGTTCAGGCAAATCTACAATCATTTCTTGAAGTTGTTTATGCAAGCATAAAAGAACTTATGCGACAAGCATTTTCCAATTTAGTATGTAATGGCATTTTTAAAAATTGTCCAGGGAGAGATTGATATTTTGATTTAAATTACTCGTATTTCTTAAAGAAGATAAGCCACCATCACAATTAAAACTTTATATAAATTTAACTTGGAGTATTTTCCAGCTTGTGGAGAGTTAAAGTGTTCTGTATTCATCGAGCTAAATATCTGTGGAAGAACTTTTGTATTTTTTGTCTTCTGCAAGCTTGGATTTTTTGAAATTCTGAAACTATTGAAGGAAACAAAATGAGGGTAGTTTGTAAATTGTGGCATCTTTGTGATAAACCAATAATCTAATATTCAGATGTTTTCAGTGTCTATCACTAATTGCCCATTATATAGAAACATTAATGAGCTTACTCCTTTTAAAAAAAAAATCATGTGATTAAGGTTTTCAAAATCATCAATTAGTGTTATCTCTTGAATTATAAATTATTCAGTATATAAATTATATGCTGTGAAAGTTTTTGATGTTTATGTGCATTCCGGATCTCTTTAAAAGCAAATTATTTTACTTCAATAAATTTTATGTTGATATAATTTTTATTTAAAAAATTAAATAATTTTATAGTTTTTTTGCATTGTTTATACTTTTTTTTGTGTGTGTAATTCAGGCTTGCATATATGTTGTAATTTGATAAACATTTTCATATAAAAAAAAAATTATCATTTATTTTTCGAAATAAGTTTTTTACTATGTTTAAAAATGTGAACTCTAAAGCCTGAATTAAAGTAAATTTAAACATTGTTTACATTATAATGTAAATAAGTCTTAAGCTTGGAAATTCATATTTGAATGTGTGTTAGTGTAAAATTTTTTTAAATTTAAAATTATTGCTTTTCTTTGTAAATTATATTCTTTATGATTGATTATACAACTGTTTGCAGAAATTAATATTTTTAAAGGATTTATTGTATTTGAATATTTTTATAGCAATATTTAAAAATGTACATATATTTGATCTAATGCAAGTATTGAGTAGTTTTCTGGCTTGTTGGCTTAAATTAATTTGGATCAGAAATGTTATATTAGTATATTTAAAAAAATAAATTATTTTAAATTAATAATAAAATACAAGGAAAATAAACTCGTGTTTTGACAAGTTTTTTGCAATTTTGTAGTTGTTAGAGTAATAAGTGCATATTAATTAAATAATAAGTTTGAAATTAAATTTTATTATTTCAACAAGTATACATGTAAAGCTAAAATTTGCCTGGACCTAAGAAGTTCCATCCTACAAATGTACATATTTTAATATAATTAAAATATGCCTTCCTTGTCTTACTTTCTTGAATTATTTTGGACATGAATTAATATTTTCCAATTTTATTATTTTTTGTATTAATATATTATGGTATTAAATATAGTATTTGCTATATTAGATGTCAAACGAAACCAAAGATATCCTTCTAGAAGTAACTGGAAGTAATTTAAGTACTTGCAAGAAAGTAATGGATACATTATTGGTGGAGATGTTGAAACTTGGCTTAGGCAACTTGGATAATCAAGGCAGCAATGATGAAGAGGGGGAATCGCAACGGAACATGCTAACAGTTCAGCAAATTAAAATTGTTGATGAAGAAGAACAATTGAAAGTTGTATATCCCTCCAGAACCGATATCCAGACAGAAGGCATATTGATCAAGAGGCCTTGACCTAGTCAGGTTGATGTGTATATCATTCAGATTTAATAAAGCATTGGAAGCTTTGTTGTATATATTATGTTTTTGTATTCTCCAAATTCACATTTTTAAAAAAATCGGATGTACTGAATATGCTCATTTACATTTTTGATCAATGAAATTACAAATTACTGTTACATAATTATGTGTTTTATTTTTCCATACTTCATAACCATTTTTACTTAAGTAATATTGGGAAAAAAATTGTTATTCACACAAGTCTTGAAAGACATTTTGTTAGTAATTGATAAGAAAAAAACTTAATGTTTAGTATTAAATTCGTGATTTTTATTCTTCATTTATATTTTAAATATTCTTTAGTTCTGATATCATCAAATGCTTGTTAAATAGAAAAATGGGGGCTTGAAATTTTCATGTGTAAAATTTAGGACAGATATGAACACCTTCTTGTGTAGCATTCTTGTTTCTTGACTGTGATTTGAATTGCTTTGACCATAAACATTTTATTGCTCTCTACAGATGAGTGAGATATTTATTCAAATCAATTGACTAATCTCTTTTTAAGATGAAGTAGATTGATAATTATATTAATGCTAAATTAAAATGTTCTGTAAGAAATACCTTTTTAACTGATGGGTTAATAATCAATATAACACACATATTTTTAATCTAATATACGAATTTGAAAGTCTGTTATCCTTAAAACAGATACACCATTGATTGACCCTCCAAATTTTTTTAGGAGGCTTTGCTCGTGTGGAAGAAGCCCATAAGCATATCATTTGCTCTTATTTATGTTTGGTGATATTTTTCGACAAAAACTCGTTACACAATTTTTTTGTGTTTTCAAGCAGATGTAACAATGTTTTCCCTAACTCTTTCAGCTCATAAGATGCACATTTTAATCAGTTTTTAATGCAATTTGATTTTTTGAAATTGGTTAAAAAGGAATTAACCATATTAGTTTTTATTGTTGACCAAAATTAATAGAGGGGAAAATAAAGGAAGGTTTGTGTATAGCGTGAAGAAGAAAAACATAGATTCATGAATCTTGCTGCACTGAAATTATGGGTTGTGATGGTATGCCCTTCTAAGCAATTTTTTTAAAATTTGCTCTAAATTTTTATAATTCAATGTTTAAGTCAGTTTTTTTTTTTTAAAAAACTCTGTGGCTTATAACTTAACTTTTGAATGAAATGTCAATGTTTTTAAAGAAGACTGGCTTTGTTTCAGGCATATAAACTAATTAGCCGATTTATAGTGTATTTTTTAAAATCGGTTATTTATTTTTATTTAAAATCTTCCACCCAAAATCTATCGAACTAAATGACTTTATTCATACAACATATGAAATGAACATTTGGCCCTGTTTTAAAAAAAAATGGAAATTTTTTTAACTACACTATCAGTAAAAGTTTTTTTTTGCAATTTTACTTTTTACTAAAGGAGATTACTTTTCCACTGCACGTAGTTCTGGTTCATATTATGTTGCATGACAAAATGTCTCTTTGCTCCCAACAATTATTTTTTTTATAAAATTTTTTTAAGACTGTATTATTTTGTGTGTATTTGTTCTTTGTCTCAGAATTGTGACTCTTTACATGAATGAATTGTCATGAAAAAAATTATTTGAATAATTTTGTGCATGGGATCTATGTTTTTGCTAAGTTATCTGTTAATTCATTCTTTCATTGGAGGTTAATTTGCAGTTTGCTGTAAATAATTTAGAAGATAATTAAAAGTTGGGTCCTTATTAATAATTTTTTTGGCTTGCACTGAGCCTTTTTTTTTATTTAAAAAATTCTCTTGTGTAAAGAAAGGGTACCGATATTATTATTCATTTGTTTATTTTTTGAAGCAGATTGGATTAATATTTTTATGAATTTATTCTTTATTATTATTTTTGTAGCAGTTTTGAGATTCTTAAAATAGTTCAATGATCTATTTTATAAAGTGTTTTGATTTTAGTTGTTTATGTTGTAGTTTCTTTTCATAGAATAAGGCTACCAAAAATATTTTTACCCCTATTTTAATGATTCATTTGTGAGTTTTCCAATCTAATAAATATTTTTAAAAATTGGAAGAAAACATAATCCTGCCAAAGCCTTCCATCATTATTATTACTTTTCTCTTTCAGATGCATTTTAATGCATTCAAATAGATCCAATAGTAAAGATTTGAGAACAGTGGTTTAAATTCCATAGGATTACAATAATGTCCTTGAAAGCAAAATGGCCTGTAGACGGGAACCTTAAATCAAATCACAGCTGTAATTGCAAATAATTTATTTTCAAAAATAGTGAAAATACAATTGCAAAAATAATAACATGCTACAACAATTCATAGCATTTGGGATTGATGAAAGTTGATTCCACTGTTCCAAGTTGAGTAAGTTGATTTCATTGCTGAAAAGATGGCTCTGTCATTTAATGAGAGAACTAACGAAAAATTCGCATAGAAGTCTTAGTGTGGTTCCGTACATTTCGCTGAAGAGGCTTGAAGCTATTGCAAATATAGAGTGTTATTAGAGAACGGAAGTCCAACCATCACCCTGAGAGATGAGCTATTAATACACTTTTCAGGTGACGGTAAAAACGCTATACTAACCCCTTCCTTTGTGGATTATAGCAATTTTTGTGTGTGTTTAATCTAAAACGTACAGTAATTATATTGTATTAAAACTATTTTTGTCAAAATATCTATTTTTATTAAGTTAAAAAATATTCGTCGTGTACAAATAATTATTTTGCCAACTGCCTAGTATAGACCAGAGGTCGCCATATTTTTTGATCATGAAAAAAATGATAAAAAAAAAAAAAAAAACTTACCCGCTTAAATAAATTAAATCATTCAAGAAACAGTAAATTTATTTTTCTCTTTTGATTTTGACAAAGTAAAATTTTTACATAAATCAATGAGAAGGATGTGCTTGATGACTCTTGGCTAGATCAGCTCGAAATTTGTTAATTCCTGTCTTTCTTCGAATCGGAGTTCAATATTCAATTTATTTCTCTTCTTTTTTAAAATAGAATTAACATGACTGAAGCCAAATTCTGAGAACTCCATATACAAACTAGGGAGTGCAATTAAAAAGGGAAATGCCGCATAATTCGTTTGATATTTTTGCGTAATATTTATATTTGTAAACAATTTACTCACAGTTAAACTATTAAACAGCATCTTTTACTTCAGGATCAAATAATTCAAGTTATTTACAACTTAGCAAAAAGTGGTGCGATAGTCAATTCTGGGATATCTATATTTTTAATACCTCCAAAGCGTAATTTAAAATAATCGCTTAATTTTTGGAGATGATTTGTATGCATTTCCAATTCTAACTCTGTTATAACCTATTGTCGTAATTTCGAAAGTATTAAAAATCTTTATGTAACACAATGAAGTCTTAAACAAGTTCATTTTAACTTGAAAGCTTAAAATAATTCTTCGTGCTTAATTAATGAAACTGTTTAAACAATTTCAAGTTTTTTGTAAACATGCACCTCTTAACAACTATCGTATTTCTCTGTGTAACAGTAACTGGTTTGATAGTTTCAGTTTTCCTCGCAAAGCGTATCTAACTGTCGTGATTAAAGAGGTTGTGCCCTAATTTGGGCCGTGGTAGCCTATTGGGCATGGTCACAGACTCGCGGCCGACGGTTATCGCCGAGTCGCGATTCCACTAAACACCCCGGGGTGTAGCCGGGGCTGATGCATGTTAAATCTGCCAGGGCTCAAAATCCTTACGAAGGCGTGGTATGGAAGTTAAGAAGGGGTGCTAGCCCAGGTGTCGTCCTCGTCACTTGGACCCGTGTGGTGACCGGGGATGACAGAATAGTCTCACTGTAGCTCATGCATGTCGTAAAAGGCGACTAAAATGGGTACCCAGCGTCTGGGGGTATAGCCGGGCACCCTGCCCCTGGGGATTATATCAAGGGATCTCAGGGACTTGCCTTCTTCAGGTAAGTATGGGCTTCACGAACACGAGGTACCCTAGTGATCTTCTTTCCCATGGGGTTTACTGTCTTTGGTAAACACGGGTGACGCACTCCCGGGATACCCTAGCGATCCTTCTCTATTTTCGACCCTCCTTCTTGTCAACCACCTTTTACCTTTTTTTCAACTTCACGTCTAGACCACAGTTTAATCTTGTTTGGCGCAGCATAGCCATATCTGGCTCTTGCGCCAATAAACCTAACATTCACTCACTCACAGTCCTCGTCACTTGACCGAGGTTCAAAATTACGAGGTCCGTTGCCAATAGCCCTCGTGTTGCTTCCAGTTCGACGTAAATAAAAACTAAACTAAACTCTTATTCGGGGCAACTCGTAGCAAGAATAATTTCTCGCAAGTCTGTGAATGAGAGCTCATTACAAAACATGCATATTTTGAACAGTAAAAAAAGATAATTATTGAAAAAAATATGCAGTAATGATAAATTAAATAAGCTTTAATCTATTATAAACACTTTACGAACTATATCGTAATTACAAAGGACATTCCAAATGAAAATTGTATATACTGCGTTTCTGTCAATACATTTGCAATTGAAAAGCCTTGGTATTCATTCATCGATCGCCTAATTATACTATATCGACCACTTTGCCGACCCCGGTATAGACCATTGTATCTTTTTTGTCGAAAAAGCTTCCATTCGTTCATTCCTCCCTATGAATGAGGACCCACCTGCCTAATGTGATGGTCAGCCATCAAATTATGTTGAAGGCTGGACGAGTATTAATCGGCCAAAGTCACTGATTCTTCCTTTTATTTTTAGTATAAAAAGTAATATTCCCTTTATTGAGAACTCACAGGTCATCCTGTTAACATCAGCTTTCATTTCCACTCCCGAAATCTGCTTAAATGTCGCTAACAAGTCACGATTTGTACAAAATTGGGGACTCGTGGCAGTATCAGATTCATATGGTGTTTTGAGTATTCAAACCCTAACCCACTTCAGTCAAAATACTGATATAAGAGTTATTTTACCCTTTAAACTGATATTTATACTTTACCCTACAGTTTCTTGCAGTATCACCTACTTTACCTTTTATTTACCATGTTTCTTATTAATACTCTACTACTTATATATTGTAAAACTACGTTTGTTAGAAATACCTTGTGCATAGCAATTTCATTATTAGTACTACTTGAAATATTTTCAATGAACACTTTTGGACAAGTTTCTTCAGACAGCAGTTCATTTAGAACATTTTTATAAGTGAATTGGAAATCCTCAAAATGAAATCTAAGGTACTATACCTCTGTATTCTTCAGGTAAGTGCAGGATCATGTGGAATGGCTACAACCACTCTGAAATTGGTCTACTGGCATCTTATGACTGTTGAATAACGGTCCGCAATTGAACTTCATATAAATTTAAATCTCTTCCCCTTTTTGAAATTTACATTAAAAAATTTGGTCAGTCGGTTCTTCGATTCGAGCTCTTGAAAATTAGCGGAAGTGTCTTTTTAGTGTGGTCCAAGGAACACTTAAGTCTGTGATGACGGCTTAGAAATGGAGGGAGAAGGAAGGAATTAGGATTGGACTGTAAGTCGAGAAGATGGTGGGCTAAAGCTCCTTTCAGTATGAGAGGGAAATAGAAAGTAAATGGGGAATAATTCGATATAAAAACCAACGTTTTTATATGGTGGCAAAGTTTATTAAAGAAAATTATTGAAATATTAGTTTAAACTGTTAGTTATTTTTAACTTAAAAATTTACTTAAAAAGAGACATTTGTGAGCGTATTGAAAAATTCATAATACTCATAAAATCAAAACATGCATTTGAAAGTTTGTAAGTCATTCTATTAAAAAAAAAAAATGGGAACCAGAATTCAGAAAAAATTATTGTGATAAGTCACGGCACCAAATATTGGAATCTTTCTTTCTTGCGAATGATTACTGACTGAAAGTCAGCAACCCTTACTATCTCCTCTTTGTAAGTTTTACGATACCTCATGTGGCGTGTGGGGAGTGCCCGGTGGGGAAAAGAAAGAATTTTTTTCCTCAATCCTAAAAGCGCCGAGGAGAAAGAATATTTTGACTTATTGAAATATTAGTTAAAACATCTCAAATGTCTAAATATTGCATTGTTAGGCGAGTACGAACGATTCCCAAAATTTCAAAGCTCTAGCTTGATGGGAAGTTGGTTCAATTAATGATCAAAAATTTGATGACACACACGCACTCACACCAAGTGAAATTCAGAAAAACGTTTTAAAAAGATATTTTGTTAGATTATTGATTTTAAAACGGAATTAACGGCAATTAATAGATTTTTCTGGGTCTTTCAGTATGAGGGGTTATGGGATAGTTTTCATTTTCAAGCATTTGTATGTTAATATTATCCAAATTGGGAAAGTTGTTAAAGAAGTTTAATGGAGATATGTTTTATTTGTTTTCTAAAAGTGCTCTTCTGAGGTTTTTTTTCATGAGTCACCATGCTTTAGATATCATATGAATAATAGATCTGTGGGTGCTTTCATGTATTTGAATATTTGATTTTGCAGCATGACTATATATAGCTAAGGACCGGTCGCATGAATGGAAGTGTAGAGAAGCATCTTGTTTTCTAGAGACAGAATCCCGGCAAAGTAGGTGATTAAGTTTGAGTTGAAGTTTTGTGTTTTATGTTTATTTAAAATTACTCCAAGCTATTTTGTTGAATGGAACCATGGGATCAATTTATTGGGGCATAAGGGGTGAAATAATTTTTCTTTTGTAAGGACTGCATCTTATTTTTATTTACGATGTATCAAAATTTTGTGGGATTTGAAGACCTTACTAAGTGAGAAAGTGACTTATTTGGGATTTTTAAAACAGGCAAGGATAGCTGTATTGTTGGCATACATACACTTTGCATCTTTATACAACAGAAATCTACTGTTAAATTAGGTAGCTAATTGTAAAAATCAGCATGTTTGATGTAACGGAAAATATATCAAATGCAAATCGCTCTTCTGATTACCAAATGTGTAGAATAACATATGTTGATGATTGCCCAAAATGCATGAAAAATTTAGGATTTCAGTGCAGGTTTCTTGGAGGTATTGGGGGATGTTATTCTACCTGTGCCCGAGGAGAGATTAGTTGCTGACCTTGGCTTTGGTGTGCTAGCATTGTTTCAAACCTTGGACCAGTGGGTCCGAAGAATGTGCCCCTACCAACCAGGCTGAAAAGACGTCTCATCTGGATAGATAAGTAAGGCGTTTTAACTTCTGGTACTGTTGTAGAAGATAGTCGCTGTAAGATCTTCATTTCTACTCAACTTATAATACAATAACAGAGTAAAATGGCAGTTTAACTCTTGAGAGGGCCATTTCTTACTAACTATATCTAAATATTTTTGGGATTGATTTATGAAAATAAATTCATTTAGCTTATTCAATAAAATTAATTTGATTTTTGAGACCCATTTTTTTTTTCATTGGGAGGATTTTTAACACCACCTAATTTGGTGCATAGCACCAAATTAGGTAGTGTTAAAGATACTTTATGCTTTTAATGTGGTACTACATAAAAATTATAAAATATCTTCATTCTCACTCTAACCTTTTTTTAAAAATTGATGAAGCTGGTTGTTTGTATGCTTCCCCATGACCTTAGAAAGGGTTAAAACAAAATATCGTTCAAATACAACTTTGAATGAAAGTTTTAGTGTTAGTTGCATTCCTAGTCGAAACATCAAAGTAGGGCCTGCAAGACTAAAACATCGGCGGTACATATACTGTACCAAACATTTTTTTGTCGCTCACTTCGGCTGCGGTACAACATCTGTACCAAGCTATCTAGAGACAGTTCTTTCCCCCTTTCTTTTCAGCAGACCCTTTTACAACTTTCCCTGGCCCTTTTTACGACTTTGCTTCTATTGTCCATAATTGGGTGGGGATATTTTTCGCCAACGTTATCAGATGTGCGCGAATTCGTTATCATTGGCGACCATTAGGGAACAACCTAATTCAAAAAAAAAAAAAAAAAAAAAAAAAAAAACCCCATTAAATGGCTTTGCACTGTCTATGATCGATAGAAATTTCTTTCTCTTCGAATTTTTAGAATGAATCTGAAATTTCTCGCAGAAATAGGGATTGAGAATTTGATGAAGAAAACTTTGTTGATAGACACCCAAAAAAACTCTGATGGTGACTTTGCTGAATGGGGAAAAGAAAAATTAACCACTTCCAAGCAAAAAATTGTGGCAGATTACCACTCTCACATGGGATATGTTGATTTAGGAGACAGCAGGGCATCCACCTACATTTTTGCTAGACAAACTAGGAAATTGACAAAAAATTATTCTTTAGCCTCATCGATATAGTTGTGTTTCTGATATTTAAGTCATGCCAAACTAAATTAAAAACTCAGTTTAAAAGAATTTAGAATGAATTTAATAACATCTCTGATAGGAAAATTGAATCATTAAAATGCAGAGCCTTCAGTAACAACAACAAAAAAATGAAGACAAATGATAGTAAATTTTCTCATTGGCCAATTGATGAAAAGAAAAGAAGAAAGTACACATATTGTGCAAAAAAAATATACAAAGAAAGAACAACTATTACTTGTAAGGCATGCAATGTGGCTCTTTGTATTGACTAGAAATGTTTCGAAGAATAACACATAATTTATTTAAAAATCTCTAACACATAAACTAATAAAAAAAAAAACAAAAGACTAGGATAAAAAAGATTTAAAATGATAAATTTTTAATAAAAAGAAAAGGAAAAAATAAACAAAAAAGCTCTTTAAGAGCCAAAAATTTTAAAAAGTAGAATTTACTTTACATTTTTAAAACAGACATTTCAAAAGCATTGTTACAAGAACTTTTTAATTTAAGATATAAGTTTAATTTAAAAACAAATTAATACTTTTTTTTTTTAAGATTAAAGATTCATAGAAATATTTGATATAAAAAAAGTGTTACATACTATTTTCATAGGAATGCATGAATTAACTGAAGGTTTTGCCTTAATTTCATGTACTTAAGATTTACTCAGCAGCTTTGAAATATACTCAATTAAGTTAAAAATTGTTTTTTAAATCTCACTTTTGATAATATTTAATCACAAAAGGGCCACGGTAGCCGACTAGTGAGGTCGCAAACTCGTAGTCGGGATTGAGTTGTGAGTTCGAGTCCTGTTCAGTTAAAAACCGGCTGTTAAGACTGTCTAGGTTCTAAGTTCCAATGTTGGTGTGGAAGTTTGGCGAGTGGATGTTGTCCTCATTGTTTGACTGTTGTTCATATTTATGAAGTCCGTCACCAGTAACCTTCCTATTGTTTCAAAATGCGATGTTATTAAAATGTCAAATCCAAACATTTGGAGTACATTGATTTTTTTTGTGCATTAATTTAAAAAAATGTTTATTAATAATGTTCTTAAAGTTTTCCTTCTTTTACATATTTCGTCGAATAATTTTGAAAACATGAGGCATTATTTTTATTACATGGTTCAATGTTGCAGTTAAATATGTAAGTTGCAATAATAAGACTACAGATAAAGTCTGCACACTAAGCCATGCGATTACACACCTATATGTGTATATTGTACATATTTAAGTAAGCACCGAATAAATCATTACGAGTTTATGATTGAATTATTGCATTCTCAAAGAGTATAGTCATAAGATTACAGAAGCTATTAATTTAATATTGTTTTAACATTCTTGCTTCTAGAAAATATCTTAGTAATATGGTATAGCTGTCGTTTTCTTTGTTATTTGTTTTGTTTGAAAATGTTGATTTAAGCAATACACGATTCTAAGTAATGATAAATATACATTTGAGAGTTTGTGTCACTCAGTTAAAAATGGGAACCTGGAATTCAGAAACAATTATGATATGATATGGTGCCAAATATTAGGATCTTTCTTACTCATCAATGATTACTGACAAAAAATCAGCAACCCTTATTATCTCCCCTTTGTAACTAAAAAACTAACCATACCACATATGGTGAGCTCGAACTTCCCAGTGGGGGAAAGAAAATTTTTCCTCAATCCTAAAAGCGCAGAGTGGAAAGGATATTTTAAGTTAGAATTAGCCGAATTCTAAAGGTTAACTTGCACAATCATTCAAATGACGATTTTTTGGTTTAATTTTCAATGCTTGTGTTAAACAGTTATTCAAGATACTAAAAGGATTGACGATTCTCACAAAATTTAAACCCATTTTAATATAAACACATGCAATGCTTTTTATTTAATTTTTCTTGCTGTATGTTATTGTCCTACATAATACAGTAAGTTCATTTCATTACTACAAACTATGGTTAACTAATGAAGTTGAAATGTTGACTGGTTCCTAACTTTTCCTTTTGATTTGGGACCTGCAAACCCAAGTAATATTTAAGTTCACTTCCATTATACTAAATGACTTCTGTATATCAACATTTTATTAGTTTTTGACTAAAATACTGTAATTCTGAAGATATTTAGAAATTGAGGTATGAAACACAATATTCCAAATATTTTATTTTCATATCCCTGTTTCTTACCATGTCAAATGTATGCTCAACCTAGCTAATATACATAGTTTTAAAATGTGATCAGAGCTTTTTATATCCATGAATACTATTTTATAATGCTGTAAAAGGTCATTAATATTTCAAAGCCTTTAAGTTCCCAATACATTAATTGGGTGTATCAGAAAAATATGCTTTAGAACAGTAAAACCTGAGAGCTACCAGCCTAAACAATTTTAAAGCTTTTTTAAATCATACTGAGAGTATAAAGATTTCAAGCAACAGCATTTTCATAAGATTTTGACACATTAAGTATAAAATAAATGCTTTAATTTTGAATTTTTTAGCATGGAGCAATATTAAAACAATTTTTGACTTTTTTTCTGTATATATGCTTTTGAAGTTTCAATGTGTGTGTATATATACATATTAAAAAAAGGCCCATCATTGTGAAATGGTACCACCTTTTATATGAACAAATACACATTATGGTTCTGTTCTATCAACTTAAATATTAAAAGCTAAATGTGCTACATTGACATTTTATCAACAGATGGAATAAATACAGAATGCTTTGAATTATTCATCAGTTTTTAAATTAGTATTTTTAATCATTGATTCTGTTGCTTAAGTGCCAACATCTAAAGAAACTATTTTAGAATTAAATATAACATTACTAGTTTCATTTGCAAAAATCAGCACATTTTTACGAAGTATAAAATTTTATTAAAAAATATAAATATATGAATTTACAAAATTGTTTATATACACATGAATATAATGAACCAAATGAATAAAAAGAAATGACATTTCATGATCTTTTTATACAAAGTCTATTTCAAACCAAACTACAAGTGATATTTGCCAATTTTCAAATGTACTTCTTTGTGAATTCACCTAAATTATCCTTCAGTATAAAGTTTTATCAAGTGTTAGAGTACCACAAAGGTCCATAAATGCTTTTTGAATAGCATAACACAAGTCATTATCTGGATCGAGTCCTCTGATTAAGGTTTCTAATTTTTCAATGTCTATCTTTTGTTTAGTTTCTTGAATAGGTAGTATCAAATCTGAAAAAATATTGTACTGGTTATGAAAAACAAAATCCATAAAAATAATCTATTTCATAATGACATATGCAAAAGAAAATTGTAACTAACAAATGATTTTATTCTTCTTTAATACTTGGCACCAAATATAATTATTATAATAAAATAGGAGAATTCAGTGAGAATTTTTTAATGTTTTGTGTTTTAAAAAATTTAAAGCACAACAACAAATCAATGTTTCATCATGTTACATAGCTACAATGAATTTCTGAAATAAATTTTTAGAACTATCAGTAATTCCTCAAACTCCTAATTTTTTTCAGAAGTAAATACAATAAAATCATATTTTTCCAATATAGTAAAAGAAAATTTTACATGCAACAATTAATAAATTTTGTCTAAAAATTATGGTTTTAATAATATAAGATGTATTATATGAAAGAGAGGGACTGGATTTAGAGTATTTATTTTATAACAAAATGTATGCATAGGTAAGAGTTGAAAAACTTTGAATGCATTGGAAGAATTTGTTAAATAATCAGAATCACATTATTATTTAATAGTTCATAGATACTAAAGGAATTTTGAATTTAAAATATGTTAATGAATGAGAAATAATGAGGACTCTGCAACATATTACATTCAAAAGATGGCCACAAGCTAAGGGTGTGAAAGTTCAGAGATAAATGAGTGTACAATAATGGCATTATTTTTTCATCTAACTGTTCAGAACTAAAAGATATATAACCCAGAGTGAACTGAGTGGCTGTAGTGCAATGTCAATTCTATTGATTCAAAACATCTATAAACTGGTTGTCTCTCTAAAAATTAATTATTTACCAGATTTAGATCAAAGTAATTTATCCAGACTTATTTCTAATTATTCTAAGTTCTTTTGATCTTAAGATATCTTCAATATTTGTAGAGTATTTTTTAACTAATCTATTCTACTATAACAAAGACAAATGAGGATATACTTTTAATATTTGAAAGGAAAAATTCTCCTGAGATATTTAACCCAATCAGGGAGAATGATAAATGGAGAATTTTGTATAATCATGAAATATATATAAAATATAAACTACCTAATATTGCCCTGAGTCATTAAATCTTATTGAATCAGACGACTTGGACATATTTTTAGATGCCAATACACAGACCATGTTAAAAAGGTGACATTTGCTTAAGTAGAGAGCATCAAAAAGACCTAGCAATAGATGGACTGATTGTGTGGAAGCAGGTTTTAAGACATTAAAAATTAACAGTTGGAGAACCATAACATCTGATCAGGACCATTGGAGAAGGCTTGCTGAGATGGCCTTGGCCTATAGTAGGTTTTAGAGAATTGGAAGACATTTTTAACTAAAAGATTAATATTATATATGTACTTTGACGAATATTACCGGCAGTAGTTGGACGAACACTGGAAGTAGCACAGATACGTGATATGCAGACTCTTCCCAACTGACACAGTAAGAAAGCTACATCTTCACATAAAGGAGGAAATGTTTCACACATTCGAACAAGTGCAGGTAATGCAGGTAAAAAAAGTTTACTTTGTAAGAAACTGGGTAATACTGAAAGAAAAATAAAGAATTACAAATATATATCCATACATCCAAATGTACAATATATATTTTAATAAAAAAATATAAAAGGACAAAAAAGATTGAAATGAAAAAGAAAATTCTAAAATTTTATTTAATAATCATAGTTTAAAGATACAAAAAAAAAAAAAAAAAAAAAAAAAAAAAAAAAAAAGAAATTACCTCCTAGAAGTGTGTTGCAAACATTGATGCATAATTTTGCTACACTTAAAGATTTAGCAATGGCATACTGTGAACATAAGTGGGATGCCAATTCAATGGCAAAAATCTGTAAATGTATTACAAACATTTATTTCATATAATTATTTATCATACATTTGTAACAGAAAATTTATAAGATAAGAAATATTTAAATTTATTCAAGTCACTGAATTTGTTTTTAACTTTTGACACATTTTGAAAAGTTATAATTATATAAAACTCATCTTGTACAATTTCTATTAAAATACAGTAAAATTGTTTTTTTTTTTTTTAAAAAAAAATAATTAAGTTTAAAGTAATTGTTTTTAAAAACAGCTGAGTTATCGAGGTTGGAGTAGTCGCTGGTAGTTTGTTTAAAAAATGGAAAACGACATTTTGTGTTCTGATAAAACATTGTTTTTAATGGGGTAAAAACACGATGCCTGAAACAATGGATTGAAAATAAGCATTTCCGACTCTGTCCACTGCAAAGCAACGATGGTCGGTGGTTTGCCGAAGTTTAAACGTGGTCGCACTCCGTTGGCCTTTCCCTTAAAATAGCCTTGATAATTGAATTACATTAATGCTACATCAACAGGAGAAAGACAAATTCTAATTTTAAAATCTCTATTACAACATTAATTAACTTATTTACAATTCATTATCAGCCAAAATCTCATCATCACAATTCAAGCAGTAAGTAGCTAGCCAGTCAGACAGTCATTACCCTTCAGCCATCACTCTCTATTCCAATAAGTGTTTCTCCTTTATATATTCGAATCTACCCGACACAGCAATACGTAACTGGAACGAAGTACAATGT
>BMAW01112866.1:70110-134305 GCA_019974015.1 Nephila pilipes
TGTTTCTGGTCCGATCGACTTAAAATTTTGACACGTTTCAAGCAAAGGTTCGTACTCTAGAAAGACCTGGTTACTGGTTTACTACGAGCGCCATCTCTGGGTTAGTCTCGGGAGGTATTGATTGATGTGTTAAATATGCTATATCATAACTTCAGCAAAAGGGAAACATGTATGATTCCATTACAAAATAATACAGAAAAGGCACACTATAGCATTTTTATACAAGATTATCTTTTCATAAAAACAAAATTTATTTTTTTTTATGTATTAATTAGGTTAGCTTTAAGTTATGCTGAAGTTCAGCAATTAACTTCCAGATAGCAACTTTATATTTTTTAAAACCAAGTAATGAAAAGGATAATGACTGAATGATCTACCACATTAAATTCTTCAGATTTCCCATACTATGCCAACATACAGCTTTTAAAACCATAACTATATAACTAAATGCACATCTTCTTTTAAATATATATAACACTTTCATTAATCAAAATCACAATTTTTTATTGTATGATTACTCAACTTGGAAACATTTCAGTTATTCACATCTGAATAAGCAATTACAACACCTAATATATTTTTATGATGATTCACAAGATATGGGGAAAGAAAAAAAAATATCTCTCAGGAAAATTAATTAAATATAAAACAGGTCATAGAAATATTCCTTAAGACACATACTTGCTAATTTTCTGAACTGACTGCAATATATTTATATATTGTTTTTAATAATATTGTTTTAATAATATAGAGATATATTTCATTAAAAAGTAAGATTAAAAGCTCATGTTACAAAAACAAAACAGAAGTTAAAGGAACTATTCTATTAAATTTAATAAAAGGGCAAGCTACCATAAATAGAACAACCATTTATATTTCATATATATTGCAAAATATAAAATGAAAACCAATGAAAATGAAGAGTCACTATCAATTTATTGTATAAAATTACACTAAAACATTACTAAACATGAGTCTACATTTCATATTTATAAAACATTTCTAATATCAAACAATATTTTAATTGGATAAAATAAATTATTTGATGAATGCTTATATACGAAAATTACTTACCTTTATCAAGACTATCTTTACTAAATCCCCCTTCAGGCCAACTTCGCAATTTGACACGACAATTTTTTAAGGTGTAATCAATATCTTCTTCTTCTGTTAACCAAGACTGAACTAAACACAGATGAGGATAATGAGTTGTTAGTAAACGTAACAAAGGAGAGAACAGTCCAGCAAACGCTTGCTGATCCTTCTGTGCTCTTTGAATAAGATAAAACACTGGAATTTTTGCTATGAATTGTGGTGAATAACGTTTAACTTTTCGATCATTTGCTAAAATGGTTTTCATATTGGACAATCTAGTGTCTTCATATAACAACAGATAATAAAGAAGTAAGAGTTGTGAAGTTAGAGAAGAAGGCTTTAGGTCAGCTTCCAGACAGGTATTTTGTTCCTGAGGCATAAAAACAGATTTTGAAAATACAGCAAGGATTTCGTCTTCTGTTATAGGTTCATTTGTAGTATCTATGGAGCCTTTAGAGCTTGGAATAAGAACAGAGTTTACATAGACTTCAATGAGTGCAGGAAGAACTGGATGCAAAGGAGGAACAGTACAACAAATTTGTTTATATATCCATTCTTTGATAGGAACCTAAAATGATAATTTAATCACTTGAATAAAATGATAGTTGATAAAATGAATAAAATGACAATTTAATGCCACAAAATCTTATCTTAAGAAATAAAAACCCTTAAATGACCTTAAAAAATGAATAGTTTTTTTTTCTGAATTTTCATTAAAATATTAAATAACAAGTTTCATTGCATAACATGAAAGCAATGTAACTTTTAAAATAAGATGATTTTTTAAAAATTATAATAGTACAAAAGCAACTTTTTGCAGCATTTGTGAATATTGCACAGTTTTTAAAAATCTCAAAAGAAACCATCACAGAAATTAATATTTATAAGGGGAAAAAAAATCTAACAATACTTTATCTGTTTTACTCAACATTATGCTAGAAAAGCATAACAGATTCTTGGTAATGGACTTAGAAACTGTGAGCTATTAAGTAGCATGTACATTACCTGAATTAGTACTTCATCCTCATAACTCTTGCATCACATCAAACAAAAGTTTAAAGGATCAGATGCATTTAAAATATTATAGCAATTTTACAATTAAGAGCACAAAACATAATTAAATGTTGAGGCTAAAATCCAATAACTAATTTACAACTTTGATACCAGTTAAATACCACAAAATCATATCTTAAAAAAATGAAAACCCTTGAATGACCTTAACCTTTAAACATCGGCGGTACATATGTCGTACCAAAATTTTTTTTGTCTCTCGCTTCGGCTCTGGTACAACGTCTGTACCAAGCTATCTATAGACAGTTCTTTCCCCCTTTTTTTTCCAGCAGATCCTTTTACAACTTTCCCTTGCCCTTTTTACGACTTTGCTTCTATTGTCCGTAATTGGGTGGGGATATTTTTCCAACGTTATCAGATGTGTGCGAATTCCTTATCATTGGCGACCTTTAGAAACAACCAAATTCGAAAAAAAATACTCAATTAGACGACTTTATGCAGTCTATGATAGATAGAATTTTCTTTTCTCTTTTTTTTTCTTCGAATTTTTAAAATGAATCTGAAATTGCTCGCAGAAATAGAAATTGAGAATTTGAGGAAAGATTTAGATGAAGAAAATTTTGTTGATAAACACCCAAAAAAAATCTTATGGTGACTTTGCTGAATGAGGAAAAGAAAAATTAACCACTTCGATGCAAAAAATTGTGGCAGATTACCACAAGCACGTGGAATATGTTGATTTAGGAGACCGCAGGGCGTCCACCTATACTTTTGGTAAGCAAACTAGGAAATTGACAAAAAATTATTCTTTAGCCTCATCGATATTGTTGTGTTTCTGATATTCAAGTCGTGCCAAATTAAGTTAAAAACTCAGTTTAAAAGATTTTAGAATGAATTTAATAACATCTCTGATATGAAAACTAAATCATAAAATTCCAGAGCCTTCAGTAATAAAAAAAATGAAGACAAATGATAATAAATTTTCTCTTAGGCCAATTGACGAAAAGAAAAGAAGAAATTTCACATATTGTGAGGAAAAGATTATACAAAAAAAAAAAAGAACTACTATTATCTTTAAGGCATGCAATGTGGCTCTTTGTATTTACCAAACTGTTTCGAAGAATAACATACAATTTAATTAAAAATCTCTTATCAAATAAACCAATGAAAAACAAAAGACTAGAATAAAAAAGATTAAAACTGATACATTTTTAATAAAAAGAAAATAAAAAAAAAAAAAAAGGCTCTTTTAAGAGCCAAAAATTTTAAAAATTAGAATTCACTTTACATTTTTAAAACAGACATATTAAAAGCATTGTTACAAGAACTTTTCAATTTAAGATATAAGTTTCATTTAAAAATAAAAACAAAAAAATTAATACTTTTTTTTTTCTTCAAGATTAAAGATTCATAGAAATATTTGATATAAAAAAGTGTTTCATAATATTTTCAATAGAATGCATGAATTAACTGAAGGTTTTACCTTAATTTGACGTACTTAAGATTTACTCAGCAGCTTTGAAACGTGTTCAATTAAGTTAAAAATTATTTTTTAAATCTCCCTTTTGATAATATTTAATCACAAAAGGTCCACGGTAGCTGACGAGTGAGGTCGCAAACTCGTAGCCGGGATTGAGTTGTGAGTTCGAATCTTGTTCAATCGAAACCGGCTGTTAAGCCTGTCTAGTTTCTAAATCCTGATGTTGGTGTGGTGTGGAAGTTTGGTGAGTGGATGCTGCCCTCATTGCTTGACCATCGTTCAAATTTATGCAGTCCGTCACCAGTAACCTTCCTATTGTTTCAAAATGAGATGTTATTAAAATGTCAAATCAAAATATTTGGAGTATATTGAATAATTATGCATTAAAAGGATGTTAATTTAAAAAATAAATTGTTTAATAATAATGTTCAACGTATTGTTCTTAACTTTTTCCTTCTTTTTTATATTTCGCCGAATAATTTTGAAAACATGAGGCATTACTTTAATTACATGGGTTCAATATTGCAATTAAATAGGTAAGTTGCAATATGACCACAGATAAAGTCTGCACACTAAGCGATGTGATTACACACCTATATGTATATATTGTATATATATAAGCAAGCACCGAATAAATTATTCTAGAAAATATCTTAGTAGTATGGTATAGCTGTCGCTTTCTTTGTTATTTGTTTTGTTTGAAAATGTTAATTTACGCAATACACGACTCTAATTTATGATAAATATGCATTTGAAAGTTTGTAAGTCACTCAATTAATAATGGGAATCAGGAATTCAGAAAAAATCATTATGATATGATACGTCGCCAAATATTAGGATCTTTCTTACTCGTCAATGATTACTGACTAAAAATCATTAACCCTTACTATCTTCCCTTTGTAACTAGAAAACTAACCTTACCACATGTCGTGAACTCGAACTTAACAGTGGGGGAAAGAAAACTTTTCCTCAATCTTAAAAGCGCCGACTGGAAAGGATATTTTGACTTAGAATCGGCCGAGTTCTAAAGGTTAAAAAATGAATAGGTTTTCTTTCTGAATTTTCATTAAAATATTAAATAACATGAAAGCAATGTAAATTTTAAAAGAAATAAAAATAAATCAGTAATTTTCATAGTAATTGAATTTAAACATCATAATTATGAATATGTATGTTAATATCCCCAAAATACGAGGGTTATTCAACTACTCTTTAGAAAAAGATAAAAAAAAACCAAATTATTTTAGCTAGATTTTTTATTCAGCGTAGTTTTCTTTTAGATGTATAAACTCTTCCAAACACTTCTCCAACTTTTTAAAGCCATTTAAAAAGTAAGATTTAAGAAGGTCCTCAAAATAAGATTTCTGTTTGGTGATCGCCTCTTCGTTTGACGTGAACTGTTGTCCATCCACTGAGCCATTTTTTAAAATTTTTGAAAGGAGTGAAAAAAACCCTGGCAGCCAAATTCAGTGAATGTTGTTACAATTCAAATTTTAATTCCATGATTTTGGCCATCAAAATTGCACAGGTGAGCACCCATGCATAAGGATATTTTTTTCATATGAAGACATTTCTTCTTGATTTCTTAGCGCTCTCTCTCAATTGGCGCAATACTGATGAAAAATACTTTCTAGTTATTGCTTTTCCTTTCTCCAAGTAATCAGCATAGATGCTTTCACATTAATCCTGAAAACCTGTGTCCATTACCTTAACAGCAGATCTCACCCTCTTTGCTTTCTTTGAAGCCTGTTTGCCTTCAAAAACCCACTGTTTTGACTGTGCCTTTGTTTCTGGAGTGCAGTAATGTATCTACACATTTAAGTAGAGATGCAGAAACTCCTCAGGATTGTGATGAAAAAGCACCAAAATAGCCTCAGAGTTAACCACACGATTCAGTTTATTTTCCACTGAGATCAAACACGACACCCATCTTGAGGAGTTTTTGTTCACACCCATTTTTTCAAAACACAGGAGCACATGTGCAATGAACTTCATCCAACTCAGCTTTAATCTCCTTTGGTGATAAGCCTTTTAAATATAATCACTGCTCGAAATTTACCTTTTTCCACTCATCTAAATAAACACAAGTTTCTTGCTTCAATTGACAATAAAAACAAAACCATGAAATAAAAATAACTGAAACTTAAACAGCTGTTTATGAGTTTGGGTGTTTAGTAAAAATAAACCATTTTTCATGCCACGAGTGCCATCTCTTGGATTTTTTTTAAGGACTTTGAATGAGCCTTATAATTATGAGACCAAAAATGCCATAATTATAATAAAATAAAGTATATATTATGTATAAAAAAAAGGAGTTTATAGGCAGAGTAGATACAGCTCAAATGAAGTGAATTACAAATTTAGTGCAATGAATATATTTTTTAACATAAAGGAACAAAGAACAAATAAAAACTATAAGTTTGCTATTTTTTTCAGCAATCAATTTAGAAATCTTAATTTCAATTAAATGATATTGTTGGAACAATCTAAAATTTTACTGAAATCTCTGCCAAAAGTAATAAATTCTTGAAAAAATAAAATGATTTAAAATGAATATTAATCAGCACACAATGAGCGTACTTCCAAGGCTCAGACTACACACAACTTAACAACAACAGCTTTTTAAGTTTCCTAAGGCATTTCATTTGCACAAAAACATTTGAAAGTAAACAAAATGCAATTATTATACTCACATTGTATCATAATGCCAACCTTTTGAACATAACATCCTCGATATAAATAATGTAGAATATAAAGATATATATATAAAAAAAAAGGAGTACAGAAATAAGTCTGAAGCTGACTTTTTACAAATCTAATTTGTCAGGAACATTCGTTACTCATCCTGGTTTTGATTTTTCCTTTTAAACATTAAAATAGATTCATTTCTCTCTTTGATAACAGTAAAATTTTCATTAAATGAGTTTGGAAAATTGCAAGTAGAAGAAATCTCTAAAGGATATACATGTTGAAATGGAAAGAGTAACTTTGAATGGGACATTTTTAATTTTACAATTTGAACACAACCATCTTTCTTAGAAATAACTATTTCTGGTGACCAGTTGATTTTTTTAGAATGTCTGCTCCTATTAGTACAATATCTAAAACTGCGATCTTATGCTTATTTTTACATTTTGTTCTTTGTATGAGATGTTCCAAATATTTACATCTGAATTAGTTTTGCAAGATCTTTTGAATAATTTTCTACTATTGGTCGAAAACTTTTCACTACCTCTTGTGTTTTAGAACAGATAACTATAGCTGACATGAAACATTGAAATTTGTTTTCAAGAACAATATTACCATCTTCATCAATATGTTAAAAATGATTCCAAAAAGGAAACCAGTCTTTTCAATCATTGCTGCACTGTCTGAACTGTAATTCAAAGTGAACTTTTTCATTCAGTTACTCAATTTAGGAATTTGCTGTTAACACCTGGGGTTCCAGCTTGAATGTTAGCTAACCACTATTCATTATTCAATTTTGATTTTACTAACTTGAATTCTATCGAGTTTTGATCCTTTCTGCTACAGCATTTTTCAAAACTTCTTTAACAAAATCTAGATCACTTACATTTCCCAACTATTTAAAATTATTTCTTTCAAATCAGAGATTCTTGTCATTAAGTAACACATTTTTGCCAATTTCTTCAGCCACTAGTTTTAAATCTTCTCGAAGGTTTTTGCAGATAAAAACATTGAGAAATTAGGTTTAACAAACCTATTGTGGAAATCTTTTTCAAATTCCTAAAGCATTTTATTTACAAGAAAAACATTCTAAAGTAAACTACATGTCTATCTTTTGAACTTAATAGATATAAATATATATGTATTTAACTTTATGAGTTACAAAATATAATTGAAGACTATTAAAATAAATTTCAAAAGAAAATAATGAATTTAACTTTACCTTGTATTTGGTAAAAGCTCGACTTTTTAAAAGCTGATGAATACAATGTACGGGCAAGAAACCAGTCACATTTCTGCTCAAATTTTTGGTGACAGGTACTTTTATAGCATGAGCAGTAACTATCTACAAAATGGAGAGAAAAAAATCCATCAACAACAAATTAAATGCGCTAAACAATACATTACACTTTAAGAAAAAGTCATGTACAATAAAATATCTGACAATTTATTGTTTAAAAAAGATAAGAGCATTATTGGAAATTTTTTTTTACCTAAATTTAATTTAGGAGGAAAAAAAAATTATTTGCTATTTAATAAAATCTTGTGACTACCCTTATTATATTAATTGCAAATTGGCTGACCCGAACAGCAGAGTTATTCTCTAATGACTGTACAAAATGAAGAGGAACTTAGTGGTGAAAGTCAAGGACACTAAGAGTGAACGCATTTTATCCCCTTATTTTTATTATTTACTTTGGAATTATAAGTGCAATTATTGTCCAAGTGTAACTTATCTCAAGTACAAAAATATTGTTACACTAATGAATACCATTTACAGAACCAAAATGGCCACTTGCTATAACTGGCATTCAGTGGAAGCACAATGGTCTTCTACATTGATGCGCAAAGATTTCCACATTGGAGCAAAATGCCTCCTACAATCTGTTATTATTTTTTAAATAAAAACATACCATGATAATCTTTCACAAAATAAAATACATACCTGATCTGTAAATATTTCTTGAGTGAATATCGTCTTCATCCTTGCCAGATTATTGGAACGTATTGGAATTCTCATACCCAAAGTTGAAAAAACTAATTCTGTAATAGAACTCATCTGATTGCTGTGAAAATGGATGGCAATCAAAAGTAACATTTCACCAAATGATGCATTAACTCCACTAGTGCTAGAGTCATGGAGGGAAAATATATATATATATATATGCTTTTAGAAATAGATTAAATTTTTTTCATTATAAATACCACATACTTTGTAAAAAAAATGTAAATTAATAATTTTATATAGTATATTTTAATGAAAAAGTTATGTAATTTTATTTTTATAACTTTTCAGTAGATTAATTTATTTCAATGATAGTAACTTCATATTGTTTTTGTTGGATGGAATTTCAAGAAATGGGAAGAATTTCAATTTCATCATAATCACATATTCAAATTAATATAGTTTTTGCCTAAAAAATTATTTGGCAAGTTTAAAAAAAAAAAAATGCATACATAGATAAAACATGGGAATTTGAGGCGATTCAAATAAGGTATTTGTAGGTTATATAAGGCAGCACATATTTTTTATTAAATCAAATTAGCAAAAAGTCTTCAGTTGGACTGATTGGTAAAGCTTTTATTTGTAAACTTAATGTAGGGAGATAAGCTACCAAAGACTTTTTTCTAAGATTACAATAATGCATTAATCTAAACCTTGAAATAATCTCATCAAAATAATATACAATATATTAAATGTGAAACAAAAAATTATAAAATCATTTATTAATACTCACCTACCAAAATGACTTTCTTCCTTGAGAAGCCATTGTATCCAATCAGTTGCCCTTTTCTCCTGATCTGGCGTAGTCAGCAAAGATGGACATGCGAGTAACATACATAATCCAAGGGATACAAATCTAATACCAGCAGGACTTGGTGGAGGGTGGGAAGTTAGAAGCTGCAGCAACAAGTTTATTTCTTCTTCATTGAATCTGAACAGATGAATAACTTTAGTTTGAAAAATAATTAGAACCCACAACCTGCTAAATAACAAAATTCACCAAATTTTTTGATGCCAAACACATAACTTCCGACTTGTATGAAATATATTTCTATATTATACGTATAAAATATTAAAAGGATATTTAGAATTTGATCATGATTTTTTGTAGGATTATTTCTCTTAGACCAACCATCTTTTAGAATATAATTTTCTTGTCACAAGTTTTGTACAGAAGAGAATGAATAAAAATTTCCAGCTGTACTGATACATATAATGCTCTTTTGCCACAAGTCACTAAATAATACATTTTAATTACTTTTCCTGAGAAAATTTAATTTTTAAAAAAGTTGACATCAATGTCTATTTTTTTTTTTTTGTGTGTGTGGATAAATCAATTTTTTTATTTTTAAAAGAATGAAAAAACACTTGATCTTGCTCTATTTTACAATTCAAAATGGCACCCCCCTTTTCTTTGCATTTTCGTGATTATATCCTTAAAATTTTGATCAATTTCATAAAAGACATTCATTAGAATAGTATTACTCAGAAGGCTTAGGATAAGAAATTTCAATGTTGAAAGCTTTATTGCTAACAGAATGTGTTTGAATGGGACAGAAATAACAATGAGTTACCCATTATAAATTTTAATAAGTAATGATTATTATAAATTATAATTAAAGAATTAGATTCTAATAATTGTACAACAAAATAAAAAAGAATTATAGCATATATGAGATGCAAGCGATTTGTTTCAATACTTGAATTAAACTCCAAAGTAAAATTTCTGCACAATTTAAATAATAAGGCAATGCTAAGTTTAAGGTAATAGTAAAAATACAAAATATGCAAAAACTGTTTGAATGGTTCACTAAAAAAACACAATTGAAACATTTTAATTAAAAAAAGAAAAGTTCAACTTATTTACTATCATTTTTTAGTAAATAGTTCAACTTATTTACTATCATTTTTTAATTATTTTGATGGAAAAATACATTACCTCTGACAAGAAATTCTGAGAACACAAAATAAGTTTAATAGAAACAATAAAATCATGAATAATGCACAACTGAAACCTTTTAAGTTTATCATACATATGTAAATAAACTTTTACAATCTTCTATATTATCCTATCTTATTTTCATTTATAACCAAGGAAGAATAGCCCCAGGTATTGAAATCTTGAATGTTACCGAGAAACATATCATACAGAATTCTTTTTTTAAATTAAATTTCCACAATAACAATATTTTATCATTATAAATAAAATGAATTAGATACAATACATAATTTCTTGTCTTTGGGCAACTCTCGTCTTTAACAGAAAATCTATACAGCCCAAAGAAAAATTATAGAGACTAACTCAAATAATTGTTTTTAATATAACAATTGCAACTTCCTTATTACACAGCATATTTCATGATATTCAAATACATTATATATATTACTAATATGTAAGAATGTAAAATTTACCTCAAACCACCTATTCCTCTCAAAGCACAATATAAACGTAGCAAAGAACTTGCTTGCACTACCTTAGCATCAGGTAAATTATGGTGATCAATGCTAAACAAAACTAAATTCTTCAATCTTTGTAAAAGTTCTTCTCTCAAAAGATGAGTAGGATTTCCTTCTCCTTCTGGTTTCTAAAAAATAGGATAAAAATTTACATGATGAATTATCAGTTCTTTTTTACACATATTTATATAGATATTATTAAAGAAAGAAAATACAGATAATTATTAAAAATTTAAATATTAGTCAGAGGTAGTATTTATTTTCAGTTCATTAATGCAATTTTTTTTTAAAAAAAAAAATGAAATACATCTTGGAATAATTTTACACATGTTGACATAAAAATTATTATAGACTGAATGAATGTTTGTGAATCTCAGCAGGTATAATTTTTAAAAATGCATAAGCAAGATAATTTACATCAAATATATTAAAGAACAAAAATGATAGGAAATTTTTTAATTTGTATTCATTGAAATGAAATAATAATACATAATTTCTGGTGCAATATTTATGTTTATGAATTCCTTTACAAATTTTGATTTCATGTGGTTACTGAGAATGAATGTTAAGCAGTAAGTTTTATTTTTTTATCATTGATAGTTTAAGTAACATCTACAGCTACTATACAAATTTTCTTTTTAGAAAAAAATAACTTTTCAATATAAGCAGAATTTGAATAAGAAGCATAGCTTCTTTAATTTGGAAAAAAAATTATATAAAAGTAACGTAACAATTAAAAATATAGAAATATGTAAACTTATTATGGAAAAATAAGTTTTCATCAATATGTATTTTTTTTATATAACCACAAAGATTTTAAAAAAAATACTACAGGGTGTCCCATTTAAAAGAATCTTATTTGAATGCATCAGTGCACAAAATTATATGCATGTAAAAAATATAAACATAATGTGAAAGATTTTAAATCAATGGCCTTCACAAAATTCAATATAATTCTACCTTAGGTCTATACATTCTTTGGTGGCACAGAGAATATCCTGGCAATAATCAATTTCAAGCCAAATTTTATGCAGAAATGCAGGGGTTATTGCTGAAATTACTGCAGCATAATTTTGGTTTACATGATGTTGACAGAATTAACTTACGTGGCAAAAACTTTATCTTTGATACAGCCCAATGGAAAAAGTCAAGGGGGAGTAATATCTGAAGAATGAAAGGGCCATGGTATTAAACCATCATGTCCAATCCCTACATGTAAATGCCCTGAGGCCCAAATAACTTTCCCTGACAAGTAAATGCCAATGAGGTGGAGCACCATTGAGTTGAAAAATAATCGATGGATGCAAATGATGGAATTGTGGAAAGGCAAATTGTTTTAGCATATTGAAATAAGCTTTTTCTGTTATTGTCTTTACCGGGGGGAGGGGCAAAAATTTAGTTTAGTAACATGAAACATCAAATGTTTACTTATGGGTTGTCACGTTGTCACAAACAAATTCCATCACATGATGGGTATTTTCCAAGCTCCAATTATACCTATTCACTCATCCACAAACATTTAATGTAGCTTCAACAAAGAAAAAATTTTACAAAAAAATTGAGTATAATTCTCAATGTATTTCATTATATGCATAGCAAATTCCAACTTTTTTAGCTTGTCATTTGATTGTAGATGCTACACAATTTGAATTGTACACAAGCAAACAGTTTCTTGTGCAAATCATGATGCATTGTAGATTTAAGTATTCCCACATCTAACAATGCCTACCTGATCCATTTCATATCACAGTTAGAGAATGTTGTGTGTATTGTTTCCACTTATCAGCATCACCAGAATATTACAGCACACTTCTTGTTGTCAGAAATTTATCATGCCATGCTTTTAACATCTTAGACACAGGTGGAGCCTTACAAAACTCCCTTCTGAACTTTCAATGTGTTAAAATCATTGACTGATATTCAGCAAATCACAGAACAGCAAGCACCTTTTCTTGAAGAGATGCTTTTTTTTAATTATGGCCAGTACAACAATACGTGCATATTTGAAATCACCATTTTATGCTTTCATTATAAAACATAGACATTATGTCACCCTTTCACAGGAACAAAGTATTGTAAAATTACATATTTTTCATGATATTTGTAAATATACTCTTTAGAACAGGACATCCTGTGCTTTAGCTACAATTTAGTTAAAACAAGAAAATAGGAATCTGAAATTTAAAAGGAGAGAAAATACTAGCACAATAGCAAAATGCTTTCATTTTTTTCTCTCGCAAAAGTGACACCATACAAAGGCATCTAAATGAGATATTTTGTAAAATTAATTTTGACCAATTTTTTATTTCTAAAAAGTGAATTCTTTTCCTGAATTTCTATTCATTTACTTTTATTAAAAAAAAATCATAAGTATACATCAGTACGCCACAGTAAAGGACAATTCTTTTAAAAATAACAATTAGTACAGTTTTAAAAAATAAAAAAGGCTTAAAAGCTACACCATTTTTTTTAAATGTCAAGGGCTTTTTTTTTTTTTTTTTTTTTGGAAAAAATAAACAAATACTTATTAAAATATATTCATTAACAAGCAAGCAAATAAATTTTTTTAAAAAAATGAAATTGTTTTTCAGCAATACCTCTCTTTCACAATATAATATCCTTTACTTTCTGCCTGCATACATATATGATTACTGAATTGAATTCAAAATTCTAAACATATAATCTATTCATTAGTCTCCTCTCTTTTTCTCTGAAAATAACCATAATTTACAATGAGATTTTCCTTCAAAAAGTATTTTACATTTTTCTTAGTTATTTATCTTTTAATAAATATGAAAACAAATACATATATTAATTCATGCAATTACCTTTTGACTATTTCTAAAATATTGTCCAAACCAATTTCTAACTTTATCATCACTTCCAAGCAGCAAACCACTGATGAATGCAATGAGATCACCCAACACTGAATTGTGGTTACCAAATATCTCTTGCTCTATGCGGCAATAGTCTAATGTTAAAAGTATTGCTAACCCAGGCATATGACAAAATTCAACCTAAATTGAAGAGAAACATAATTATAGAACAAAGTAAAAATTTTAAGCAACAGAACCTTTTGAAAGATGACATTCTTTTCTGCTATGCAATGTTAAGAATAAAAAATAAAGTCAGGAATTTTCTAAAAAAGAATCTTAACACATTGGAGTATTTTATTTTGGCCATTAAGTGAAAATTATCATGTTTTCTTTTGGAAATATAAAAATTGCATACTTCAAATATAATAATTTTTACATATCTAAAGTATAATTTATTTTGTTCTAACATATATACTCTTTTCCATTAGTAGTATTGCACAGTTGATTGCATAAATTAGAAAACATTAAACAGAACAAAATATATTTGAATACTAATTAAAAATTCAAGGAAAAATTTTTTCTAAACATTTAATTGTACATTAAATCAAAAATGCTAATATCACTGCTTTTTCAATTAAATTTTGAAAACTAAACAATTCATTTAAAAGTTAAAAAGATCTTTCGTTCATATATTTTTTTAAATGATGGGAATAAGTTTAAAAAGAGAGATAAACTTTTATTTCACACAATGTAAAATGTGACCATAGTTAGTGAATATAAATTAATGAGATCACACATTGAACATTTCAATTAATGATTAATTTCTAAGTTAACAGGAGTATTTAAAAAAAATTACAAAGATTTATTTTAAATTTGATGGAAACTACAAGTTCACAATTTTCACAGTCACTTTTATGTGAGAACATTATGATAATGTTAATATTATGTGAGAACGTTATGATAATGTTAATATTATGTATTTTCTTTCATCAAAATGCATTAACAGAGATGACTTCATGGATTAACAAAATTTATTCCATGCATAACCAGAGTTATGATTTCTATTTAAAAATTCATAAACTATAGGAATTAACATTATCTATATTATATAAATCTTGTTCATAAACTTTAAAAAATCAATTCACATACTTTAAAGTAGATATCTAATGAAATAAAAGAATAAAATGTAGGCAGTTTCTTCTTTTGAAATATTTTTTTAGCTACTCTAAAACTTTATGTTAATGTAAATGTGCAATTGTGAATTATCACAATTGCACATTTACATTAACATAAAGTGATATGTGATACATATGCTTGTGAATTATCACAAGCATATTTCATTAATATTTATATGAGAATATTATCATGTTAATTATAAAGCTAATATTTATTATTCCAATATTAATAATTCTTCAAAAATTATCTTCCATGTTACCTACATTGTCACATAAATGTTTTGTATTTAAAAATATATTTTATTTCAAAGAATTTTTTTATATTTATCTTTGAAATGCAAGCATACAACAAATTAATGAGGGAAAAAAAAAAAAAAAAAAAACTCAGACGTCCTACAAAATTTGAAAAGACTTAAATATTCTTTAAAAAGATATGCATAATAACAGGTGCAAGATAACAGGATAATATTTTATAGAATAAAACTGAAATACTAAAGAAAATTAACAAACTCTATCTCAATTGCAACAAAACACAGAATAAATTTTTTTAAAAATATTTATAGATGTCACAATTAGAACACAAGGGCTAATGGTGATGAACCACTGAATTTTGAATCATATTCAAGAGCGAGACACTCAAGCCAGAACCCCATTCCTCTAAATTCCACATAACAAACCCATGTGAGAACTTTGACTGATTTACTGAGCATTCCTTCCTGCATGACAGATCTTCAGTAAAATCATGACTTGAACACAAGCATCGATTGAAGCAATGTTGGCTATTAGTTCTCGTCTATCCCCACTCCACAACTGAACTGCAGTGGAAACAAGTTAGCAGCCAAATTGCATGAAATACAGATTTATGGAAAGAACAAACTTTTAAATGATAAACATAGTAAAATAATTTAAAGATTAAAGGGGAAAAAAAAAAAAAAACCTTGAAGGTTGTTTTCGAAAATTAAACTAACAAGTATTTTACAACAAAATTTTCTTACACACATGTCAACATAATGCAAATAATTTTTTATGTTAAATATATATAATCAAAATCTGAACCTGCTTACTGTTACATCTTACTTAGAAAGATCCTTTCATTTACATAGGTTTATTTTACTGTGTTTGAGCTATTAGATACTAGATACCATCACAACGAATATGAGAAAACACAAATAAGTAAAAATGACTGCTATTTATTTTATACCATAAACTTATTTGTAATTATATGGCAACTATTTGCAATGCCAAAAAAAAAAAAAAAAATTGAGATAAGTAAATAATGGCATCAATAGAAAGTTCATTTTCGTTAAATCCAATCTATTTTTGCACAGATTTAGCAGAGCTAATTACTTATTTTAATGTAGGACTTACGGTAGTTGAATTGTATAGGTTAAAACTACTTTTAAAAGCATATACACACAGAAAGAAACAAAGAAAAAAAAAATACTTACAGCCTTTCCTCTGACTGACAAAATTTCTGCCATATTCATTTGGCATAAAATTCGTAAAGCTTGAATTCTCATCTTTCCAGCAGGTGAATCTTCATCTTGTTTATCCCCATTTGTAATCAATGTAGTACAAACTAAATATTTTCAAATAAAATTGTGGGAAAAAACTTAATCCATAAAAAAATAATTTTGAATTACTTTTATTATCTCTTACTTCTAGCAAAAACAATAAATATGACATGGATAAAATATTGCACTTAAAATAGCCTAGAGCATAAAAAACTTTCCAGTGATTAGCGTAATAAGATCTAAGTATTTTAATGATTCATTTTAATTCATGTAGTTTAAAATATTGACAAGTAATGCACTACAAAGCATCCTCAATATAACATATTTTGAATGAAATTTACATTTTAAATTTGTAAAGCAAAAATGGTTATATATGGGGAGGAAAATAATGCATTAATTTGGTCTTAACCTTTACAACTCGGCGGTACATACGCTGTACCAATTTTTTTTTTTATCACTTGCTTCGGCTGTGGTACAACTATTGAACCAAGCTATCTAGAGACAGTTCTTTCCTCCCTTTTCCCCCAGAAGACCCTTTTACGACTTTCCCTGACCTTTCTTATGACTTTGCTAAGTTGAAAATTATATTTTAATTTCACTTCATAACATTTAAACACAAAAGGGCAGCGGTAACAGAGTTGTGATTTTGCAAACTCGTAGCAGAGGTTGAGTCATGAGTTCGAGTCCTGTTTAAATTAAAACTGGCTGTTAAATCTGTTAAGGTTCTAAGTCCTTATGTTGGTGTGGTATTGAAGTTTGGTGAGTGTCCCCATTTCTTGACTGAGGTTCAAATTTATGAAGTCTGTCACCATAAGCCTTCCAGTTGCTTTGAAAGCAATGTTATTAAAAAATCAAATAAAATTGATTACAAAATATTTGGAGTACATTGAATTTTTTTCTTCATTAAAAGGGGTGTTAATTTGAAAAGTAAAATCATATTGTTCTTAAAATTTTTCCTTCTTTTACATATTTTGTTGAACAATTTTGAAAACATGAGGTATTATTTTTTATTACATGGTTTCAATGTTGCAGTTAAATATGTAAGTTGCAATAATGAGACCATAGAAAAGTCTGTACACTAAGCCATGCAACTACACACCTATATATATATATACTGAAAATTTACAAAAGAATAGTTCAAAATATTTAAAAAGACAAAAAGCCAGAAAGAAATGTAAAAATAAATTAAAAAACAAATGAAAATATGGGACCCAGCAAGTCAAAAAGCAATTTCAGGATGAGGACTGAATAAACGGGGTTAAACTAGTTTCATGGTACCAACCTTACATATATAAGCAAACACCGAGATAATCATTACGAGTTAATGATTGAACTATCGTACTCTCAGAGAATGTAGTCATGAGATTGTAGAAGCTATTAATTTAATATTGTTTGAACATACCTACCTTTAGAACACATTTTAGTAATATGGTATAGCTTTTACTTTCGTTATTTTTTTTGTTGAAAATATTAATTTACACAATACATGACTTTAAGTTGTGATAAAAAATTTCTATATTTTAAATTAAAAGATTATTTATTATTTTTTAACACATATAAAAACACTTCACAAAAATAAGAATAAATTTTCAAAAATTCTAAAATTATTTTAAGACAAATAATTATTATATAATGCCTTATTAATACTTTCATAATATTTTTCTCATACTTAAGGGATATAAGCTTATATTGCCCCTCATCCTTCATCAATCAACCACATACATATCTTTGTAAGTCATTCTATTAAAAATGGGAACCAGAATCAGAAAAATTATTGTGATATGATATGGCATCAATTATTGGGAGTCTTTCTTTCTTGTGAATGATTATTGACTAAAAATCAACAATCCTTACTATCTCCCCTTTGTAACTAGAAAAATTTTACAATACCATTTGTGGCATATTTGAAATTCCTGGTGTTCTCGGAGGGGGGAAGCAAATTTTTCCTCAATCCTAAAAGCTCTGTGTGGAAGGGATATTTTGACTTAGAATCAGCCGAATTCTAAAGATTAAACAAATCCAGAACTCTAGAGGCTATAAGATATTTTTTAAAACATTATAATTTGTATCTAATTTCATATTTCAAGCTCCAACAGAAACAGTATTTAGACATGCATGCATCTATTTGTTTTTTTAGCCACTAATTTTTTCTTTAAAGAGAAGAAAAATATATAAGGCTCACAATGACAAATATTTGTGATTCTCCTCTATCTTGAAATTGAGAACAGTCAAAGCACAATTTAAATTTTGAGAAAGGAATTCCTTATATTTTCTGAATAAATGTTTTTTCTGAGATAGAAAGACCCCCCCCCCTTTTTCTATTATAAATGGGGAAGAAAAATAAACATATTCATGTTTGGCTTATTTTCAATTAAGTTAATTGTTAAAGATGAGATTGATAGTTTTGCTTATGCCTGATATCAATGTATTAACAGAGTCAATCTTCTCTATAAAGAGGCATGGGTGCAAGAATTCATTTGAGATCCTAAATTTTTTGTACATTAAAAAAAATCACTAACATGGATACATATTATTAATATATGTTTATTAGTCACCCAAAGGGATATTGTTTTAGTTGGAAAAGTTTTGGCATACCAGAATAACAAGAATAAAAGTATTAAGATTGACAATATAACAAAGTATTTCATTAAAATTACAGAATATTAAGCATATAAATATTTTTTTTTATATATTAATAAAAAAACCTTACATTTCATCCAAAAGTAAATATTTTAAATAATACAAAACATTTAAATTAAAAAGAAATATAAATCCTATATTAAATCAAAATTACATAAAAGAGTAATTCAGTAACAAAATCAATATGTTACATATTTTTGGCTATAAGACAAAATAGATTTCAACACACAATGTTTATAAAAAACAATGTTTAAAAAAAGTAAGACTTTTTATCTTATCTTAAAATTAAAACAAGCATACCTTCTTGAAAGCTGTCAGGAGAATTAGCTACTAATCTGCAAAGTAAATAAATGCCATTTGGTATGTGTAGAAGAGCTTCTGCAATATCTGGTATATACAACAATCCTGGAAGTTCTAACAAAAAAAGTTTTAAAAAATTATTTTAGAATACAAATCTCTTAAAAATCTTTCAAACAATTCAGTTATTAAATTTGGGGGGGGGGGGGAACATGTATTTAAATATGTATCAATTTCATTCTTTTCTCTCATTATCAATAATGCAATCTTATATATATATATAAATCAATTGAATATATGGTGGTAATGTATTATCACAGGCCACATCCGAGAAAGTTGCTATAGTTACAAATACAACAAATTCTGAAGGCACGAAGAAAGTTCTTTAAGTAACCACATGATTTCTAGCTTTACTTGAAGAACAACATTGTCATTTTTGTCAGCATTTACTGCAGTTGGATACATATTTCAATCCCCTCTTTTCTTTCATATAATCTGTATTTCTAAAAATGGAGAAAGTAGAATTTGACACATACCCATAAAATAAGAGAGTATAATCATTTCTGGTTCACTTTTTCTTTCCTAAAAGTGTTGCCAAACTTTGCCTATATGTGGATGCACTAACACACAAGAACCAAATACATAAGTAATACAATGAATAATGAATCATCTTAAAATTAAATTAGCACATTTACATAAAATTATAACAAAAATAGCTTTCATATATAATTAAGAAACCAGCAGATAAAATAATCTCATTAAAAATAACTATATTAAAACACAGCACATGTGAACAAAAAATTACATTTAATATAAAAAGTTGATAATTTTTATATACCTGCTTGAGCAATGCATAAAACATCAGCAATTTCATCTAAATAAACTATACTTTCAAAAAGTTCTGCATTTTGGACTCCATCTATATTACCTTCCTTGACCTTAAAATATGTTTAAAAAAATGTTGCTTTAATATTTATTGTGATTTATTTTATATACATAAATTCACATAGTTTGACGAAAATTTAAGTTAAAACTAATAATAAAACTCTCTAAAATTCAAAACTTTATTAATTCTATTTTCATAACCATGCAAATATATTTTACTAAAAAAAAAAAAGTTACATACAAGAAAGTATAAAATTTTAATCATTACTAAGAATAACCAAGATTAATATACAGATAACCTAATATTTATACTGTTCATTAATAAATTCATAATTATGTAAATAATATAAATTACAGCTGTTGATTTGCTAGGTTTTAGGAAGCAGTAGACTGAAGTAACCTGCAATATGAAGAAGACAGAGTTCAATCTGTTGAGCTCTATGACGACAGCTTTTCGAAAGGGCAAGAAATGCTGGGAGAAATGTATAACTTTGGAAGGTATCTTTGCAGACAAGTCTTAAGAATAGTAAATAAAAAATTAAGTTTTTATCTTAATTACTTATTTATAACTAAAATTTTATGACATCACATACTTCAATCTACAGCTTCCCGAAGCCAAACAAATCAATATTAACTGGTGTAATTTTTAACATTACGTACACAAGGATCAATTAATATGTAGAAAATATTTCATCCAGATCTTTTGATTATTTCCTAAAAAGTTAAAACTTTATGATACTTCCTTGTAGACACTTACATGAGATGGTTCAAAGTCTGATTTGAAATAAAAATTATTAGTCCATTTAGCAAAAATAATTAAAAAAACTATATGTTAAACATTTAATAATTTGATTTTGATAAAACATTATAAAATATAATGTGTCATATCATTAATTCAAAATATAAGAATTAGTTATTAAAATTCAAATATCATCACAAATTCTAATTCAGCAACTTAAATTTTTTTATTAAAAAACATTACAGTAGAAATCAAACATGGAAAACAATTGTACTTTGAGATGTAATATTAAACATAAATAAGCTCTATAAATAACCAATATGTGAATCAAGATAAAATGAGGTAAATGTAAACCATATTAAAAAATACAGATTGATATTGTACATATATTGTAATCTAAACTTTTCTCATTAATTATAAACACAAAAATCTTGATGATTTCTCTTAACCAAGGAAGAAATACTTTTCTAATATTAGGCATTTACTAAACATAAAAAAAAATGGAATGAATAATTAAAACAAGTAAAAAAAGTTAAATTTAGGATTCATAGCACAAAATATACGAATCCATTTTAATAATTATTCAATTCTCACGGTAAAAAGTATTTTTAAGAACAATTTCTTTTAGTATATGTTATTCAGTCCATGTTTTTCGTGAATTCATTAAAAAAAAATATTCAAATATTTTTTGTTATAAAATTGTAAGTTTTAAGGATATCATTCAATTAAGAAAACCTTTCTTACTTGAGCCATAACAGACAGTAATTCACTAAGAAATAATCTGAGTCTTCTGGCAGCATCACTCCGCTCAAATTCTAAGGCCAAACCATTTGGTGAAGCAGGTACAAGAGCACTTTCCCCAGCAGATGGTCCTAATCTACACCTGAAAATGTATGATAATCAACAAAATGCCAGTTAACTTTTACAGGGACATGGCCATAACTATAAAAATTCATCTCAAGATTATATCAAGAGATGAACTTTTATAAATACAACTACAAACTCTGCCAATAAATAAATTTTGTTTTACATAATGAGTTTCTTTATTGCAATGCTTTCCAACACATAACATTAATAACTTCAATATAATTTTATGTTTTATTTTAAATAAATAAAATCCAGTCAATAATATAGCTTAACAAATATTTTCTTTTGAAGAAATTTAAATAGCTTGGCATTTATCCTTCAAAGATAAAATCCAGCTTTACATATAAGAATTTTTTGAATTTTCTTTTAACAATCTTACAACCACAAATATGAATTGTTAAAATCACACATTTAATACATTGAAGAATGCTCCCTTTTCAATTTACAAGGCAGTCAAATTTAAATATATGGTCAACTGTGCAAAATCAAGTATTGGGATACATAAGATCTTAGTTATAGCCAAGGGGACATGCAAGGTAGAAAAAAATAAATTAAAAACCATTACTTAGGTTATTATTATTCAAATAATAGAATATTAAAAGATTTCTCTCAGAGTATGATAGAAAAAAAAAAAAAACTTCACACACATATGCATATTATTTATAAACATATCACAATAAAGCCTTGTCATACACATAAAAAACAGCCCTTTTCCATTTCGCCTGCACTAATTACACCAAGCAGACATTATTGATGATAACACACAGTAGACACAAATTCTGTTTGGCATCGATTGTATCGTTTTTGTAACTATCGCTTGCACCAGCAAAATGGAAAAGTACCTAAAAAACTTGTGTATTTAGCCTAAAGACTGTAAATGGTAATGAATGTAAAACAAACTACACAGAAGGGCTAAAAGGATGTATTGGGATCATGTCAAATTTGGCAATTTTTTTAGTTTGAAAAATATTACATTTTAGCAAATATTCTTTAGTAATCCTTGCAGATTACTAATGCATAAGTCGCATGTTCTCTGATCTTGCTTATTATTGATTAGTTTACAGCAGCGGATATGGTTTAAAAATAGCAGATGGTTTTTAATGATGCTTTGTTCTTTATAAACAATTTAAATAAAAACACTTTTATGTCCTGGGTGATAGATTCATGATAAGGAATATTTCTTTTTGAATAACCTTGTAAGGTATGTCTGCCTGAAAATGTTGTGATTTATATTCTCCCCACCCCCGATTTTGAATGAAAGGATAAAATGTAGATGTTACATTTGCACATAGAATAAAAGTTTCATTTTGAAACAGATGCGGAAATCAAATGTTTGGTTTACAAGGAAGCATTTGTGTTTGGTTGAGAAGAAAAAAAACACAAAATGATTTTATTTGGGAATGGCAGTACAGTGGAATGGATGTGCATTATATTAGAATATCAATAATAAGATTAGATTGTCTGTATTTACACAATGTTTAAATTTTTCAAGGAGTTTAATAACAAAAATTATGTACAATGAATAATTATGTTAGGATTACTGAAAAAAAAAAGTGTTGTATATTTCTTTCAACAAAAATGTTACATCTAAATTTTGGAATTGTCATCTATACTTAATAAACTTGAGAAATTTTTAAGAATTTTAATGATCCAAGTATGACAAATGAAGGTTTTCCAGTAAAGGGATCACATTATATAAAAAAATGGGTTTCTAATATGACTGCTTTTTTTTTTACATTTATATAATTTGTTCACAGGATTTAATGGAAATAGTAAAGGATATAGGAATTTTTTTTCTCAGTACTTCTGATTCCATATGCTACCAGGTTTCACACACAAGTTAGGGTCATTTTTAAACTGGAAAAATTTTGATAAATAACAATGTATTAAATTTTTGACTACCTGTTAGTTGAAAACCACATTTTTAATGATCCAGGTAAAGAAAATATAACCTGAATCTTGAGAATTTGTTTTGGTAATCAATCCAAAAAAGATGATCAATAGAAGGAAAATATCATTAATGTTCTGAAATGTTGGGATAATTTTGTACTTAAGGGTTAACCTCTATTAAGAAAATGAATTCATCATTTCCGCTTCAGAGCAGTAGTGGAAATGATGTTAATAACTATTACAACCAATAACTGTTCCATTTGATTTATATATGTTTCGCACACTCTCCTCGCAATTCATCATTTAAAAAACCATAAATAATAAAACAAGAAAAGTTTGAAATTCTCAAAACAGTACAATAACTATCATGTAACAGAATTTCACTTTCATAGTCATGATGTCTAAAGCTCTCTTGGCCATTTGGAAATCATTTATATCTAAAAATTTTTAAAAGCCTCACTTACTGTCCCAATCATCTTAACACCTCGGGTTCTTTAGCACAGATTAATAACAGATATATTTTCAAGGTACATGCGTATTCAATGCGACTAAAATTATCAATCCATAAATTTAATGTGATACAAACCGTTGTTGTTCTTTTCGTACATCAACTTCCAGAGCATGGAAATCAATAGACAATAGAGCTACTAACGAATTCACAACTTCGATTCCAGATAACAACTGCAATATGACTTTTCGTTTTTGAGCCCATTCCCAAGTTTGATCTAATGGAGCACAAAGAGCCATTCGAACCAGGCATGGTAAAAGAGGTCTGATTTCTGCTTCTGATAAACGAGAAAGTTCTTCAGTATTTACTCGCTGAATAGCCGAAAATGCTTTCGGCAAAACATGCAATTTAGAAACCATTGTATTTGAAGTCAAAAATAAATGCAGCACACGTATTGATTGTACGCAAACAAATATTACAAATCTAAACAAGCATCCGGCGAGTGAAAATCATGACAATATTAGAAAAGTAATTCGTGTTATTAACTTCTACTTTAGTTACTCTTTTTATGATATTCATATATTAAAAAATATTGCTCCACATTTTATAATATATCAATAAAAAGAGTTATTAATATTTCAGAGATTAAAATATCATAAAAATCGTAATATTTTTATGTAAAATAACAAGAATTCCCAAATTTCTAATTCTAATTCAGAATTTTGACTTGAAAGGATTGGCAACGATTGTGATATTGTTTGTTTGTTTCTTGTTGTAGTGAGTGTTTGTTTACAGCAACGGCTCAGTATAATGATCTACTTTAAGACGAAAATTTCTTAATCCTGTAAAGTTCAGTTTGATTTGCATAGAAGTTTATCATTATGCTGAAAAATATGAAATAAATGTTTTCTATTAATTTTTTGTTGATGGCTACTGTTTAAAAATATTTCATTCTCTTTTTGGATGGCACAAGTAAATAATATCTGCCATCTATTAATCTACTTAAATGATATTTGACGAAGAAAAAAAAGTATGAAGTGAAGTTTTTTTCTTTCTAATTTTTCAAAACAGTATGTGATAATTGAAATCCTTATTTAATACTATTTTTTCCTATTTATCAGCTATCTTAAATCATCTTTTCTTCGAAATAACCATTGTATTTTTATGAATTAAGTGAATAGTTTTGTTTTGTAGTATTTTTTTAAATCAGTTTTTAAAATTAAGTCCTTCTGCTGTTTGAATGGGATCAGTAAGTATTAACCAAAAACTTAACCTATTACAGTAAATAATTTTCTTATAACTAATTTTGTTTTCTATTAATTTCTTGCTGTTTATGTATTGTTATAGAATTCCTTATGTTATTTTCTTAGATTTATGTGACACACGTTGATATGTTTACTCATCATGATTAATAATTTTCTATATTCTTTATTTTGTAGTAATGAATTTTTCCCCAATGTTAGAATGAAACCCACAGTGAAAAGAGTGGAGAAAAATGGCCATTACCTACTGCTGCTATCTTCTGCTTGGCAATGAGCTTATACATTGTTCTCCTTTTAATTGGAATATTAATTAGGAAATGTCTGATAGTATGTTTGATTTTTAATAATAATCAATCCATTTTTTTTAACTGTTTTGACATAAATTGTACAGTTATTGCCATTTCTAAAAATATATATATGTAGTAGAGCCGCTTAAAATTTTTGATGCTATTGGAATTTATTAGATTTGAGGAATTATAAGTTGAAAAATAATCAAGATTATGCACTTTTTTTTGTCAATTTTTATTTTTGTTTTGATTATGTGCAATGTTTATATTAATTTTTATTTCTGTCACATGTTACAAAATCCTTTAATCATATCCATCTCTCTACAACTGAAAAACTTCAATTTGAGAGGGACTTATGAAGAATAATATCAAATTATTTTTTTAAACAGCTGTAGTCAAATCTGAAATATATAGTTCTATACTATTGAATTATGAATAAATTTTTATTTTAGAGGTTAAAAATCAATATTTAAATCTCTTATTCTGGAAGAGTGAAAATTTTAAGTGGTTACCTGTAAATTAAAATAAAAGTATTTTTAAGATTGTATAGGAAATTCAAATTAAGCTTTAAAGGAGATTGGAGTATCAATATTGTTTGGTAGTTGAATCCCCCTTTCCTCTCCTGGAAAAGCCATGCATATGACAAACAAATGTCTTAAGAAATTATTCTCTACATCACAATGTTTGTGTATTGGATTTTAATTGAATATGTAAAAATTTATCAAAGATGAAAATGATGCATTATATGTAATAATTTAACATATATATATTTAATTATAACTTTACTTTGTTGCTGAATTTATAGTCTGACTATAGATGTAGTAATCATCACTATCAAGTCATTTGGGCCTGTTAATGCCTAAACACAGATGAGGCAGGAAATTCAGAGATGTTTATTAGTTTTGAATGAAGTAAAAGAGTTATGAAAAAAGTTAATCGAATTGTATTTCAAACAATTCTTCTTTGTAAGATGTCATAAAAACTGTAATTATTTTTATTTAGAATATGATTGTTTTAACAATGAACATAAATTTTATTCAAATATTGCTTCAAAAATACTGTTTTTTTTTTTAAATTCATTAGCTTAGAATCATTAAATGATATAGTTAAGCAAAAGTTTTTTTTTATAATTGCTAACTTTTTTTATATACATTAAAACTGTTTGTTAATATTTTGTTCCTGAATCTGCATTTTGATTACTGAAGAGAGAAAAAATAAACATATTTTGATAAAATATGCAATATTACAAGAATCAAAGTTTTTGTAAAAAAAATAAACTATAGAAAAGAAATTTGTTTTGCTAATTTACATTTTGCAGTTTAAAGTTGCATTTTTTGTAATCTGAAGAACTTAGCAAATGTTTGCAAAACTCATTTGATACTTAATAAAAACTTGTTCAGTTCTAAAAATTTATCGATAGTGTTAATTTTATTATTCTAATTATAGGCTCGTGGAATTTGCAAAGATTGTTGTCCAGTGCTAAAATCCAACTCCAACTGCTGTGGAATATGTAGTAATTGTGCTCAGCAATGTAACTGGAAATTACCTACAGTTGATAATTGCTTGGATGCCATTTGCCCTTCAAAACAAGTATGTGTAAAATCGTTACATTTTTGTATTTCTATTTACACCTAATTCAATATATAAATACATGTAAAAAAATATTTTCCCGTCAAAAGTTCTAAATTATAATTTGGGAGGGAGGTGTATAAAATATCTTTTTTTTTTTCATTTAAAATGAAATACAAGATTGTCAAGTAAAATTTATACTCCTAAAATTAACTAAATAACATGTTAATATATTCCATAAATGAATTACCTGTTGTAGAATTTATATTGTGGGGTTTTGTCAGAGCAAAACACTAAAGATATTGCTTTGCTTGCAAGTGCTGACTTAAAATACATGCAACAAATATTTGATATGTTTTTTGATGCTATTACATTTTAGTAAATTGCGAGACTATATTTAATGGAAAAATTAACACTGGATTTTTTTTTGATGTAGTTATTCTGTAATAATTTTTTATAAAATTCAAATAATATTGTACATAAATATTCGTGACTGTGTTTATCAGCATTTAACATTTTTGAAAAGGCGAAATTAATAACATAAAATCTACTTATGAATTATTATTATACATCTTTATTTTAAACCAAGATTGATATATGTATAATTTCAGATCCATTTTAATGATTTAAAACAAAATGATTGGAATGTTTTATAATGAATTTCCTTTATAAAGGGATATACATTTTAGAACTTAATTTTTCCAGAATGATAATTCATGAATAAAACCACCTTATATCTTTTCTTTAATAGAGAGTAAATTGCATAGAATTTCTAGTTTGTGACTGGGCGAATGTACAATGCTGTAGTGAAGGTGGTACATACACTGTAAGTATATTATGCTCATTAAAATCTGTTATTACTGAAACAAATATATATTTGAGATATGATTTGTCTGAAATTAATATGTTTTTTTAATGTAGAACTTATCATTAATTATATCCATCCAAAATATTTTATCAATATATATAAATGGAATGTTTACGTGTGCAAAAGAATTTTGTGAATAAATATTTCTTAAACTCGATAATAAAAGTTATAACTATGTTAAAGATGGACAGAATTTTAATTTATATACACAATCTCAATATACACAGGCTTTTTTTTTAAAGTAATATTTTGATAAGCACCTGTTTCTTTTTTTTAGTGTGGAAGTGGTGATTATGCATTTACTTGTGAAACACCTAAATGTGAAAATATAAACTGCCTCTGTTGTGAAATATCATTTCGAAACGTTGCACCTAGTAATTGATAGTACAACTGAAACAGTATTTTCAGCCATCTGCAGTATTTTAATACAAATGTGATAACATTTTATAAATATTTTATCATAACACTATTTTGAAAATAAAGTACTTAATTGACAAATTTGTACATCAACATTTCCTCACTCTTTTATATGATAAAGTATGTTAGTTTTAAGAATAGTGGTTATAATTTTTTATATATTAAAAAAAGACCAACCCTGAAAATATATTTTGTCATAATGTACTTATAAGTTCCTTTCACCTACCTGAACGAAATTATTAATCTTATAAGATTTCAAAAACTAGATTTTAGTATTTAAAAAAAAGCCATTAAAGGTTTTAAGCCTCTGATTACTTGAATAATAGGGAAAAAGGAAGGATGCAAATAGAAATTAAACATTTTGGTAATTAATTTCACACCTCTGCCAAACGTAATATTTTAATACTGATTTAGTTGCAAATAGTTTTCAATAACTTTGTATAAGAGCAAAATATACCATTGAGAACATATGTAAAATGTTAAAAATTAATTTCTATACATTGTAAAAATATAATGTTTCTGTTTCTAAAATCTATTTTGAGACTACCTTTAAAAAGTTATCCATACTTAAGGAGAAAAATCTTTTTAATTACAGTATTAACAATATACCTATCAGAAAAAGTCAAACTTATTAATCTAAAATTTTTTTTGAAGGCAAGATTTTAAAGAAAATATTATGGCTATAAACATTAATTTCAATTCATCAATTAACAGCAGATGGGACAGTTAATTCACATATGCTTATTGCATTCAATTTACTTCAGATGTAATAAACAATTGTGTGGTATCAGTGAATTGTTCATTGATAAAAAAAAATGAACAAAAATATAAGTATATAAATAAGTGTGGAAGTGATTCTTAAATGAATTAAGAAGGTTGTGGGTTTCTTTTCCTGACCTATATGTATCTCAATAATATATTATGGAGTTTCCATCTATTCAAACTTGAATAATGTTATTCCATACCATGCATTTTAAATTTTTTTATCCCTCAAATGATTATGTGTGAATATAGACTTAGAAAGAATAAAAAAGAAAAACAAGACATAATAGAAGATTTTATTTCATATAACTTTGAACTGATAAATAATTTTTTTTTTAAATAAAATAAATAGTTGCACAAATAATTAACTTCTCTATACATCACATGCAGAATGATTCAAAATAAATAAAACAATTTCAAAGGAAGAATTATTTTTCTACAACTGTCTATTGAAAGTGAAATTATTCATTGTAAATTTCATGGAAGGAATGATATTTCAAAATGTCCCCGATATGAAATAAACATTCATGATAAATTTTTTTTTATCTTGAATCATTCTTGTTTTTTAAAAAAGTTATGGATACTTTTTAAAATTGTCAATAATATTCCTTTAAAAATCTAAAATACATACAAGACAATTACCCCAGTTCCAAATTATTTATGCTACATTATTTAATGGAGAAAATAACCCAAATTTTCTCAAGTATCATATAAAAAACAAAACACTACTAAAAATAACAAATTATCTAAAAACTTTCTGAATATGTATGATGTACCATTTGATTTCTCTTTATAAAAGATTACTTTTAACAAGTGTTAATTAATTACATGTTTGAGGATAAAACGATTCATTCATACAATATTGCACAAAACAACACTGAGAACAACTTGTAGATTGAAGTAATGCATAAGAACATACTTAGTATGTAATAGAAACAGTTTCTTGAAAAATCAGAAAAAAATTATTCCAAGTTTTACAAGAGGTAATAAAGAGAAACAGTAATATACAGCATAAAACTAATATAATATTGTTAAATATGCATATGAAAAAAAAAAGGATCCATATATTTCAATGAGCATAACACATTTATACTATATTTTTTATCATTCCATTTTTCTCACATCACACCTTAGGAAAGAAAATCCAATATTTTCTAGAAATAATCATTTCTATGTTTTTAAATTCACAGCAATGCTTTGTAAGTTTATTTTCTTTGATTCATTTCAATACATGGTTCATTTACAATATAAGCATAAAAACAGTATTTCAAAGTGATTTTTATAAGTATATAAAAATAATAAAGAGGCTGGGATTTGAAAACTTTCAAAAGAAACATATACTTGTGGTTGATTTGAAATGTTATGTGATTGTATAGATATCCATGTCTCTTTATTTAAGTAAGAAAAACACAGCAATGGTAAATATAAAAATTCCAGCAGTAAAAAATTCAGGTATAAATTTATGTAACTTGATCCGACTTTCTGGAACTCTACACAGTTGCACTGTTTTAACAGAATGCCACAGATTTTTTTAATGCTCCTTAAAACATCTTCCTGGAGATCAAGCTCTTTTTTTTTTTAATTCTTTTAAATCATGGAAAGCCTGAATGTAATGACTATTTAACTTCAATTACTCTACAAATTATTGTTTCTAAATAGAAAGTAAAACACCTTTGGATTATTGACCTTATATCTATTGTTCTGCTAAAGATAATTGTAGTGCTCTCTCTAACATCTCCTGCTCTTCCCTAAGTTGTTTCTCCTCGTCTTCTTGAGCTTGTTGAGAGAGTTTAAGAGCAATTTCCAGCTGGGTTTCCTCACTCGTTCTGTAAGTGTCCATTGGTGAAGTAATTGTAGGTGGAGCAAGATTTGGAGAAAGGCTTTCTTGTATAGCTCTAAAAAGCAGCAGGTATAAGGAGAGATAGGGTATTATGCTAAGCAATCTATATAATTTAATACAATAAGCACACTACATAATAATGAGCAAATGAAGTGTATTTTTCAGAAGTTCTTAAATCAGTGTTCGAGACAGCTTGCTCTGCCTGCCCTTTGGATCTAAACTATTACCTCACATGCCTTTATATTTAATTATGTATTAATAATTATTTAGAAAAAATTAATGAATTTTTCATAAGTCATATGCTGATACAGTATTTTTTTTAAACAAAAATTACCATTGCTTAGAATGAAAATTCCCCTGATATCATTCAATGTTGAGCAAAACTATCATTTTAATAAAAAAATATAGCCTCAAACTTTTTATGTGTTTTGCCTTTTTTCAAAGCTTAAATGAGCTTCAGTCTAAAGAACTTATCATACACATAATTTTTGTATAGCCACATTATATTTATGCAATGATTCATACTCAGAATCTTTCAAAAATATTGAGATGTACTTCATTCAGGCTGGGGGGAAAAATTAATTGTTACAATGCTATTATTGAAATTTTAAACTATTAAATGTCTCTGATAGTTGCAGTGCATTTATTAAGTGATGATTAATAATGTAACTTCATAGCATTTGAATCAATGTACATTTCAATTTACATATACTTTTCTTGTGACAACTAAAAAATTCCTAAAATTTTTATTATTGCTATCAAACAATTGAATAAAATTTTCCTATAAGACACAAGATATGTATAGCATGAAGCAGTAAATGTAAAAATTTATATGTGATATTCTTTTTAGAATATTAAAGAGCTAAAATTAATAAATGGAAGCCAAAGCTTGATAACATATAATTTCAAATGTAAATGTGTATGAAAAAAATTAGAAAATCTTCAACAAAAATTCTTAAGACAGACATTTTTAATAGCAATTTATTAATTAAAATTTATAAAAATAAGTAGTTATAGATTTCCTAAAAGAGTTACTACTGAAGTACTATAGCTTTTGTGAATTTATATACAATAAAATGATGTTTTAATGTTGCATAAAAAATCTAAACAAATTTTTTCTTTGGAATAATTTCACTTGATAATGATAAGTATATGAGATGTTGGTAAAGTTGAAAGATAAATTGATGCAAGTTCAGCCCCCTCCCTTTTACTCCCGATATTTCAATTAAATCTGCATTTATGTACAAAATATGCACAATCCATACTTCCACTGTGAAAGTGAAGTAGTTTTGCAAAGATTATTATAATTAAACATTAAAAACTTAAATATTTCAGGAGAAAACATTTGAAATAATATATTTTATTACTTTAAGTTTTATTATCAACTAAAATAGAAAAGCTATTAATATAAACAGCACAATGTAAACATAGTAGTATATACTAATCTTGTAAATAAACTATTATCTAATAGTAAAATTCTTAATATTTAGATTACAAGAATAATAACACAGAATGGAGAATAAACATAGAAAATCAAAATAAAAAACATTAAAAGCTTTTTTAAAAATTAGTATCACAAACAAAAATAAAGAAACGAAACTAGGATATAAATTAATTACAATTAACTGTATCAGGCTTTGGACAATGAAGTGGGTCAAACATGTTTCATAGGATCCTAACCATCCCCTAAGCAATTAATTTAATAATAAAATTGGTAAATGTAAAAAAAACTCAAGAACCAAAAAAGAATGAATAATAACATATATTCAAATGGATTTACAGATTTATTTTGGTATGTTGGAAGCAAACAGCACTATGTTTAATTTTAAAAAAATAGTTATCCATTAAATTAAGTTTAAAAAAATTAACAAGGCTTAAAAAAAAGTTTTATAATTTAAAAGCCAATTGTCCAAAGCATAAAAATGTACATTTGTTTATTGAAAAAGTTATATATTTATTAGCAAGCATAAAAAAAAACCCTTTAAGTTGCTCTCCTGTAAAATTCCAAAAGTGGACATAGTAGCCTTTACCTCTAATACACAAATTTATTAGGTATGAATAAAGATTTTAGAATAAACATTTAATTGATATTTTGACAATCAAAAATAAATGCAAATTTACTTAGGTACTTTCTACATACGTTTATTTTTATGAAAGAAAGATGAAAATGAAAGCCTATTCCATACGTGGCTATTGAAAAAATAAATAAATAAAAATGCCCTACACCAATAGATGGTATGAGCCTTTTATTTAGAATGGTATATATATATGTCGTAAGGCAATGAAAATTTTAAAAAAGAGTGCACATACATATTATTTTACTTCTAAATACTTTTTCCAAGATTTATTTCAAATATCAGTGATAAGGTTTTTTAAACCAAACACGCACAAATTAATTTTTTGTGATAACAAAGAGGAAATCTTGATTAAATATATCTTTACTATATTCATAAAATAATTCGCATAATATGCAAATATTAATAAAAATTAAAAATATCAGTAATATAATATTAAATTAGTTAATTGTCAAATATAAAAAACAAAATTCTACATTCTGATGTAATTGAGGAACTCTAATTTCTTAATATAATTTTACTTCTTAAGAAGGAAAACTAAGAGGAGAATATCTACAGACTATGCATATAATATTTTTATATTATGACCTAAAATAATAATAATAAATAAAAACATGGATAAATCAAATTATTTTTTGTAAATAATTTGCTATATTAAACAATTTAAGAATAAAAAAAAATTTTTTTAAGCATTTAATTAACTTTCTGAAACTTTGAAACTATTAAACTTATAAATGTCAGCATAAAATGTATTTTAAAATATGGGAATAAAATTTTATATTTTGAAACAGGAATAAAAATTTTAACATTAATAAAAATTTTCCTTAGTTAATTTCTTTACATTTTAACTGTTTCACACAATTTAATTTCGTAGATTTCATTTATTCCAATACTAACTTCAAAACAAACATTTTAATTTTTAAATGCCCTGAAAAAAGGAACAATATTTAACTTCCATTAGGCATATTAATTTAGATTGGCACATAAATTTTTCACCACCCGAATTTCAAATAGTAATTTTTCTCCAATGCATCTTAATAACCATGGGTCAATGTATTTTAAAATATTGGAAAAGGACAAAAACAATGTTCATGGAGAAAACAGATTGTATTTATTCCAAGACTATAATCCACTTCACAGACCTTCCATATGAGATGTATTCTAGTAAATTTGGTTTTTCATATAAAATTCTTTATTCTTTCTATCTATCTTTATGGCAGAAGAATTAGCCATATTCTAAGCTTTAGATGATTCACTGAATCCAGCAAAAATCTCCTATTTTCGTCCAATAGCTATTCTGTAATACCTGCACTTCAAAAGTATAGTATTCAATCATCAAAAGTCATTCACAGAATAGATAGCAAGAAATGAATCAATTGCATTTTAATAATCAGAACTCCAGGACACTAAAAAAATCTTTTGGAATAAATAGGCGAATAATCCCACAAGATTGGCAACAGAGTTCATTGTTTTCATTTACTGGATTGCCCAAAAAGACAATAGTAAAATTTTCAAAAACAGAATGGAAGGAACCAATGAAAATTTTTATTTAAGCAAATATTTCAAAATCTTGGGAACATCCTGACCATATATATAATACCAATTGAACCATAAGCAGAAGAGAAGACATACTAAACACTCAAATCATCTGAAAAATGGTTTTAAATCCAGGATTTTTTAACAAATTCAATTTATAAGATAATGCAAAGTATAGCACCTGTAACCAGACAAATATTTTTGAACACATTTTTTTAAACCTGCAAAAAATATGTGTTCAACAGAAATCATCACTGGATATACTTGTTAGACCCATAGTGCAACATTATTCATGAGAGCTTTTGGACATTGCAGTGGTCAAATGTTCAGAGCATTCTATCATAAGATGAAATTCTTTTACATTTATTGAATAATTAACCAATCAACCAAAATCAACATGTAATGACTTAATGCAAGCTATATGCAATTTAAATAACTGAAAAAATACTTTGAAATTCTAAGCATTATTTGTGATACTATTATATCAATTTTAAAACAGATTCAGAAATCCAATTTGATAAAAATTTTCTTACTTTTTGCTTGTACTATTAAGACATTGAAGAAATGGATAACAAATGTATGTGACTGAATTTTTGTTTTAATATACAGTAAATTAAAAAAAAATTATAAAAGAGTAAATTGGTCTCATCTGACTTTTAATGGTTTCTACTTAAATTTCATTAAAACAAATAAAAAATTAGTTTATGTAATAAAAAATGATGAAATAAAATTTTTATTTTAATAAATATATTATCAAACCTACTTCTGCAAACTTTCATCCTCTTCTCCATTTTCATTAGGTTTTTGAGCTCGCAGAGCCTCCCAAACAGTCACCTGGAAACAAAATTTTCAATGTGGAGGAAATTATATTTTTTTTGGTTGTAGAATATTTATATATTTGAGTATTAATTTCTTAGATAAAAATTGGAAATTACTATATATTTCTAATCTGAGTCATCAACATTAATAAAATATTTTTGTGTACAAAAAGGTAGATTACAATAAAATATATAAGAACTTAAGTATTTTTGATTAAAATTTTATAACACACCTGATCTTCTTCACTTCCTGCTTCCATAAGTGATTGTTGAATAGCATACTGAAGAAGTTCATCGTCTTCATCAATGCTCAGAGGACGAAGGGCTTCAGAACCTAGAATAAAATACTATCATTTAATAATAATTTATCACAAGAAAATCCCTGCTGATTATACAAAGATGAATTTACATATTTAACTTAATTTTTTAAAATTATGTTTGGAGATTGATCATTAAGACAAGAAAAATATGAATTTTATTATGAACAAAATGAATACTAAATACACTAATGCACTATATCAGAATAACATTAATAAGTATTAAATATATACAAAAATTTGGTAAAAAACAAATGAAGTGTGTGGGCACAGATGAATAAAATTTTTGAATAAAAATTATTTTTTTCATTAAGATAAAAGGTGTATTTCATCTTTTGGTTTATTAAAACTCTTATATTTGAATAATTAAAAACAAAAAAATTGTGATTTTTTTTTACATAAGAATTTTAGCAACAGAGTTAAAGAGAATTTTTTAAAAATATTTTAGATTAAAACTGTACATATTGCCAACATATCAAGAATTTGAGTAATAATAATAAAAAAAAAAAAACTTTTGCATACCCATGTAAAAGTATGAATTAATCCTACACTATGGTTTAATAATATTGATTAACAGGGTTTTTTCATCCAAATTTTAATTTGTTTAGCACTTCCAGAAAAAAGCAAAGCAAAAATACCTGCCAAAGACAGGATGAAGCATATTTTACATATAGCTCATCATGCAAGCATCCAGTTTAATCTAAAACTAGACATTTAATATTTTATACATGCACTAGTAGTTTTACCGAACCTGAAATGCAATTTAACGCACCTGACGCATTTAGCTTTCCAAGATCTTCAATTAGGTACTTGCTACACTGGAGACAGGCAATGCAAATGAATGTTACAGTAAATATATTTTAAAATGAATAAAACTGAATTAACAGAATATAATTATTATTGCTGGTCAAATGACATACAAATTTGCAACATTTTTATATTTTTTTAAAAAATTCAGCAGGGAAAAACTTTTGAATTTTTCATAATGTTATAAAATATTTAACTAACAAGCAAAAGGCAATCAAAGGAATACAGCAATATACTTCGAAATTAAATTGGAAGTATTAAAAGTGTTTATAATTTTATAGAAATGTGTTTACCAAATACTTAAAATTGCAGCATTTTTTTTCAGTTTGCACAAATTTATACACATTAATTTTAATTGCTATAAGTCAAAAAATTAAAATTTTGATTTTTGAAGATGAAAAGTATCAATAAAGATCAATTTGGGACTTTATGTAGTTTTCCGCAAAGGAAAAAAATGTATTAAAATAAAGTGGAAATGTCCTGAAACACAGAAAGCCCATACAAATTAAAATATATAATATACTAAGAATGAATAAAAAAAATAATAAGATTTCAGTTTTGTTATACAAGTAATATGAAAGTAGTTGGAAAAGTTTCCGACCTTACGTGAAGATGACAGCACTCGTCAATATAAGCTATGGAATGTGGTAATGCATCTTTTGACAGTGACTCACTAAAATTTCAGCTATTTTAGATGCACAGTTGTTTGACAGTCATTTGAATGAATTCATGTGAGTGTTTGTGAAAATGGGAAAAAAAATAATAAAGTATCAAGCTGTCTTTAAGTATTTGTTTTTGAAAGGCATTATACCAATGCAAATAAAAGATAAGTTGAACGGTATGTAGGGGGCTCTTCACGATCATTTACCATCATGAAATTTTGGGCAGCTGAATTTAAACGTGTCTGTAGCAGCTTGGGAGATGGATGTTTGGGACATCCAAAAACTGCATCCACTTAAGTTCACCAAATGGTGTTAGACGATCATTCAATTAAAGGAGAGATAGCAGAGGCTATGAACATGTCCAAGGAACATGTTTGTCATATATTGAATAAAGATTTAAGCATGAGAAAGCTGTCTATACACTGAATGCTGCGATTGCTAGTTTTAAGACCAAAAACGTGTTCAAATGAACATTTCCAATGCTCTGTTAGCGCAGTTTAGGCGCAATAAAACCAGGGATTTGGTACCAATTAATTACTGTACATGAAACTTGGATAAATAATTAGATGCTCAAAACAAAAATACAATAAAAACAGTGGTCAGCAAAGAGGGAATAGGCTAGGAAAAGAGAGAGAGAGAGCAAAAACAATTTTTTTTTAGAAGGGATAGTCATGAAGTTATCTTAATCAATAACCTTCAAACAGGAAAAACCATTATAGGAGCATATTACGCTTCAGTACTAGACAAATTGAAGGTAGTAATCGAGGAAAAAAGGCCATATTTGCAGAAAAAAGAAACTTACTCCAAGACAATGCAATGTCTCACACCTCAGCGGTTGCAATGACAAAAATTCATGAATAACAGTTTGAATTTGATTACCCTCCTTATTCGCCAGATCTACCCCCAAGAAACTTCTTTTTGTTCTCTAATCTAAAAATTGTGCTCAGAGGACAGAGATTTTTGTCAAATGAGGAGGCTATCACCTTCAAAATCAATTATTTTGCAGAGAAAGACACCGAGTATTATTTGGACAGATTAAAGAGATGCAAGCATTGCTGGGAGAAAAGTGTAGACTTACAAGGAGACTGCAGAAAAATAAAAATAAATTTAAAGGAAAAATGTCTCGTATCTTTGTTAAGAGGGAAACATTTCAGACCACCTTTGTACAAGCCAACAGTTCTGTGTGTTACATATAATTATGTACATCTAAAGTGTAGTAAAGAACTGCATACTATAAAATGTTTACAAAAAAAAAAAAAAACATTTAAAGTCATTTATTAATATAAAAATAGATTATAGAAAAAAAGATTAACTTTAGAATAAAGTTGGGATACTCTTTCTTACATTTGAAGTTTTTACTAATCAGTTAACAATGACAGTGTCACAGTCATGCTTTTCTGTCAATTTTAGACACTTAACATTGTGAATATACTATACCAAACAAAAAAAAGCTATAATTTAAAATATGAAATTTTACTCTTAACTGTAAAATAAAAATATTTGAGTATAAAAATGTAAAACCTTTAGTAAAGAAATTTAGAGATGAATAGTCTAATCTACATAATACTCCAATTTAAAGGAAAGAATAAAAAAAAAAAAAAAAAAAAAAAAAAAGCAAAATATCACTAGATTAAACTGGATGCTGCTTAAATTTAAATTTGTATAACATGCAAATTGATTGAATACTTTGCACAAAATGTTGCTGCACTCAAGAATTTGAATTAGAAAATGCAATTATTACTTTATATAGTTTATATGCAATATAACACATTATATACACAATAGATAAAAATGATCGATATACCAAAATGAATTGCTCAAATTGATCTTAAAAACTCAGCAATGAACTATTTAATTTTCAAAAGAATTAAGAGATTTTTTTTCCAAGCAAAGTATAACTCTGAAAAGATTTAAAATGTTAAAAAAAAATTAATTCATATTTCATTTTTTGTGACATTTTTCATGAACAATTGCTTCAATAATTTCTTTGATGCAAATTTTTATAGTTCAAAATACATTAAATAAAATGATGGAAAATAAAATTATCCTGAAGTATAAGAGCCCATTGAATTTTCAAATATAAAGTAAGATTTTTAAATTTGTTTTAGAAAAGATAAATGAGAAAATGATTGCTTTTATAATGTGATAAATAAGTTTCTAACAGAATAATCAGGAAATTTATTTAATAATTTATATCTCTGTAATGTCTCACATACACACTTCTTCCCCTCGTAAACAAATGAAAATTATTAGAGATCATGAAAATTTTAAATACAGATATTATTTTAAAATGGTAAAAATACCAAAACTAATTGAAAAATTTTGAAATATAACTTAGAATATTTAAAAAACAAACATTAAATACTTTTTTAAAAAGTCAAATCATGTTATTGAATATAACTTCAGTTTACAATACATAACATTACAAAAATTTACCAATAAAATATTAAAATTAATTAATCTTTTCACAATTACTTCAAAAGAATATTTATTACAAAGGTTTACAAGCAATTATAAGAAATTTGATGGTATTGAATAATTTGCAATTAAAATTAAGTCTAGGTATATTTTTTCCATACAGACATATATAATCCTAACATAAAACAAAAACATAAAAATTCATAACAGAATTAAGAACTGTATTTAAATTAAAATCTCACCTAATCGCACATATCCAGAGGGTACTTCAAAGCAATTATCATCTAACACACAGGCCACAGCTTTATCATCTGTTATAGGAGTAACTCCAAGTACTGATTCATCAAGTGCAAAAATATTTCCAAAAGTGATACGTGCATTTAAAACATGAAAAAGTGGAATTTCTACAAAAGTAAAAAAAGTGGAATATATAATGATTGTAAAATGAAAAAGGATATGTAATGGTTTAAAGTTTAAACATTGAATAATTAAAATCATATATTTTTAATAATTGTAAATATTTCTTTGAAATGATAGTTAAAATCATTTTTTCTAAACTATAACTTTATGTAACTTTTATTGCTTTGCTGGATTAACATTAGTATTAAATTTCATACAAAGAATCCTACATTTTGTGAAAAGCGGTAACTTAGAGTTAATGATAACATGATTCGGCCTTATTATTGTAATTTTATATAGATTGAAATCAAACTTTATTAAAGTAGCATATCCTTTATAGGAATCTGACATTACAATAAATTTTTTTATCTGCATCTTGTCTGCTCTTGGAAGATTACAACTGGTAACCCCCAAGCATTTAACTTATTCATTTGATATGAATTCTGAAAGTGAAAGTCGAACTAGCTACAATAGTTAATAAAATTCATGAGATAAAATCTGAAAAAAGAAATTTATACTGCTTCGTTAAAAATTATCCTAAATGATGCTTTACTTGTAAAGAACAGTTGCCTTAAAACAAAAAATTAAATGCAAATAAATGAATGTGCTAGAATGAAATTTAGATATCATCACCAAAATATTTCTTGGAGTCATAGCTGTTCAAATAAGTTATTTAATTTAAAAGGTAAATATTTTCTTTTTCTATTTTAAGTTGGCAATTGTTATCAACCTGAAAAATGTTATTCCCCTTGTGCTTGGTGAAGAAGTTGGTAAACTCCTTCGTGCACAACACGATTGGTGGCAACTGTTATTGCTAATATTAACGAAAGCAGTAAGTTTCTTTTATTTGTGAAGGACAAAAACAAAAGACTGCAGTTCTCAGTAGATTCAGATGCTGGCATTAGCTTTATTCTAGTGACTCATCATTTAACAGTATAGTATCATACTACAACAGTAGATATATGCAGGAAATGTAATGGCAATTCCTAGCTTTGGAATTCAAATTTTAAATTTAGGACTTGGAAGTTTCTGTTTATAATAGCTATAGTTGATAAAAGTATTATAGGAGCTGATTTTCTAAATAAATTTTAACTTTTAGTTGATATACCCAACTAATTGATGAAATAACAAACCTATCTGTTCAGTGTATTCCAATGACAGTGTCTTTTGATAATGTTATCATTACTCCAGGTAAAAATTTTAAATGTGCTACTTTGTTACACAAATATCCTAATTTACCTAAACCTAATTTACCAATATTTAAATTTAAACATAATACAGAATATTATAGAACAACCAGTTTATGCCAAAGCTTGACAACTGGGATTCCAAACAATTACAAATAGCAAAACAGGAATTTTAGTGTCTGTTAAAAATGATTATTTACCTGTCTAAAATCAAATTTTACCAGTCCTCTTCACATGGTTTCCAAAAAAAGAAGATTCTTTGGACATTTGAATGCACATACAATACCACATCGTTTCCCCAGATCTTGATTAGAAATTTCAACACATTTTAACAGATACTCACATAATTTCTAAAACTGATTTAGATTACGGAAATTCTAAATTCCTGTTAATGAATATGATAAGCTAAAACTGCCATTATAATCCCTTTTGGTATATATGAATTTAAAATAATGAGTTTCAGTTTTTGTAATACACCTTCTACCTTTCAAAAGATTTATTAATGGGGCATTAATTGAACAAAATTTTGTTTTCCTTTATTTTGATGAAGATGAACACGAAAAACAAAATGAGCTTTTGAAAAAATGGCAAAATATGGATATTGATATGTCTAAATCTATTTTTGGAGCCAATGAATTGGAACTTTTAGGCTTTCTAATAACAAGTAAAGAATTAAAACCTCTTCCAGAAAAGATTAAAGCTATTCTAAATTTTTAATTGCCTGAATCTGCTCATCAACTATGATCATTCATTCATTCATTCATGCATACATACATATATGAACTATGTAAAAATGCTAACTGCACTTAAAATATGTATTCAATTCCAATTTACTGAAAAATATTTTTTTTTCTTTTTCATTTTAAATATTTCTGAAAAGTAAAATAATTTAACAGCTTCCTAGATTTTAAAAGTAAAATAATTTTGGAGTTTTTAATTCCACATTGGAGATTTCCACATTGGAAAACAAATGCATTAATAAACTTCTACTTTTTTGGATTCTTTACTTCACATTCTATTTCATGAAACAAAATAACATTTATAATGTATAAATTATAAGACTATAGCAAAAATTGCAATAAAATACCTATTTTAACAGGAAAACCTGCTGGAAGTTGTAATGTAATAAAGTCTCTCAGTTTTGCAAAATGAGTACTGCTGATAGCCATCAAATCAACTATTGGCAGGATCTTTCAATGTAAAATCAAAAGAAAATATCTTAAAAAAATGTGAAAAATTTCAAAGCAATATATTTTATGAAGTAATCAAAAACAAAAAAGTAAATGACATAAAATATTTAAATTACTTGTTCTGGAAGAGATAAAGGATAATTTTCACATAGCCATAAATTAGCTTTGAATTTTTGTATTTTTGTGGAAATTTCACGAGGCCGTCCTATATCTCTGCCGCCTAAGTCAATATTAGGATCAAAGTACTCCTCTGAAGTAATGTGGCAAGGATTGCCACTCCATTCTGCTTTATTTTCCTATGAAAGAAATCACATTGATAATGGATTATTTAACTCAATACAATTATACATATTTACAGCAATTCTAACAACTAAAAGTATCAAGATTAAAGCTTAGAATTAATATACAAAGTTTATCCCAAAAACAACAAGAATCACTTTATTGCATATTTCTGTCACATTGCCAAAGAAAAGTGAGGATGGCAAGTGAATTGAAGTTTCAGTTATTACTTTCAGTGGTCAGCATGTGGTCTAATTCGCTTAGGCATCCACAGTGACCTTATACAGAAACGTATGAACACATTCATCATGCAGCAAAGTATTGAACAGTACTATGTTATAAAATTAACATTGAACTTGGAAAATGGTTGTAGTGAAACTAAGAAAATGTCAAAAAGTAGACTTTAGCAATGAAGCTTCATTAAAATCCCAGGTTTTCAAATGGCACCATGCATTTAAGAATAGCCAACATAATGCATAAGATGATCTGCCTTCACAATGGATAATCATTGATGTAAAAAAGGAGGCAACATTGATTAAGAGAGGAATGTTTTAAACTCAAGTTACCACTTATGTTTAATCATAGATATGGAAGGATTGCCTAAAATTGCCATCCACTGCATCATTATGGACAAATTGAAAATTGGTAAAAATTTGTGCGAAACTGGTGCCAAAAGTTTTGATGTTTGACCAGAAAGATATCCATCTGGGGATTATGCAAGAAATGCTGGATCATGTCAAGTAATGCAAGCTTTCTTAAAAGAGTCATAAGTTGGATATTTCAATATGATCCTGAGAATAAACAACAAACAGCGTAATGGCACAGCCCAAACTCACCTTTATTAAAGGCTTGAGTGAGCCAATCATGATCAATCATCTCCTTATTGTGTTCAACAGTAAAGGAGTAGTTCCCAAGCAATTTGTTCTATATGGGCAGACAGTTAATTCACTATTTTATGTGGAAGTGCTTCAAACTTTTAAGGAAAAGACTAAACAGCATCTGCCTACAGATTGTTGGCAGCTGGATCATTCATTGTGACATGTTAGACCCCACATAACGTTGGTGCTGATTGAGTATATAAAACGTCCCCATGCTTCATCATATAGTCCAAACTTAGCCTTCAGTTACTTCTTATTCTCTAAACTTAACATAAAGTTAAAAGGACACCGTTTTGGCACAGTAGTAAATGCTGAAGAAAATGTGATAACAAAACTTGCAAGCAGCTTGCAAAATGAATTTGCACAGTGCTATGAACTACAACAGAACCACCGGATTTATTGTATTAATGCTCAAAGTTTATATTTCAAAGAATATTAGGTATATTTCAATGTGTCCAATTATATTATTTAAAATTTTTCTTTTTTCTTATTACTTTTGGGACATACCTTATATAACAGTGTCATATACAGGGGAAATGGTTCATGACACCTGGAGTACTACAAATATTATTAAAATGCATTTTAGAAGTTTTTATGGCATCTATTAACAAAACAAAGGAACCATCTATGATTTAACAACTAAAAATCTGAACCTTTTCTCTTCAGAATAAAAAATCTATGTACTCCACTGATATATACATGTAGTAGTGTCCCTTGAATTGAATAATAATATGTATGCAAAAATCCTCTCATAGGCTTTGTAATATTTATGATTCTTCGAAGTTTTTCAATATCATTGTCCAAGAACATACACAGATACTGAAAACTAGTCTAGTGAAAAAAATATATATTTGTACTACTTCCTTCTACATACATATTTTGGTGATATCTTTTTTAAATAGTGAAAGGAAAATTCATCATGATAAGATTATCAAATCATATAGTTATAATTTTCATAGGAAAGTTAATTTCAGAGGCAAATTAAGTTTTTAATATTCTTAACAGCAAGATGATTTTATGAATAATGCTAAAAACTAGAAGCTCTATGATAATAATAATTTTGATAACTGTTGTGTTTAAAATAATAAAACACATTCAAAGACCACAATGTCATAAGAAAAACTATCAAGCATAGCATTGTTTTCTATAGGAACAAATTCATAAAAAGACTTAATTTGAAAATAAAACTACATTAATTTTAATATTCTTTTAAGCAGACATTAATGCGTCAGTTAATAATACTATTTAGATTTTAATAAATGTATGTATTCCACTTATATTAGTTTAAAACATTGTAACAATTTTATATACCTATTTATTTTTTATTTATTGGAACTCTCATTTAATTTTTGTCTTTCATTATAAACTTAATAAAAAATTCATATTAGTACAACACAAATTAAATAAAATCACTAGTTACAGTCATGAGATATTAAACACAAAATTTACCTCTTAAAATTTTTTTGGAACTTTTCCATTTCGTTGGTTCAGGCGATAAAGTGGCCAAAAATGAAACAACCGACCTCAAACGGAATATGTGTATACTGTATATTGTCACCAATAAAGTTTGCTTGGTGAAATTTGCGCCAGCGAAATGGACAAGTACCTAATTTTTTTTATAACTACATGGAAAAAAAACTTAAAATTTCAAAATTGCTAACTATAACATTTTTAAAAGGTAAACATTTTACTTTTTGATTAGAAATTACTTACACCATTTACTGCAGGAGTAGGTGCTTTTTCTTCAACTTCAACAATTCCCAATATAGACTGTAAAGGTGATCTAGAGCTTTTATGTCGAATTTTATCTGCTTCTGTTAAATGTTCTGTTCTTGTTTTTGTAACTAGTTCAACATTATTTGCACTAAAAACCTAAAAAATTGAAATGTTTTTAATAGTTACAGAAATTTAAAACCTTTGATCAATATTTAAAAAAAGTATTTAAGTATTTTGTTTTTTTAAACTCATTCCACATTATTTGCCCTAAAAACCTAAATATTTTTGAAGCACACTTTTAAGATTAAAATTTTTGATCAATATTTAAGAAAAAAACAAACATGTATATTAAGAACAATTTTTCCACAAAATTTCATTAATTAATCATGACACAAAAAATTGCTCATCATGGATTTTAGAAATGAAATAGGTTGAAATAAATAAATAAATGGAAGGAAATAACTTGGGCTGAAGTCCTAAAAATGACAGTAAAAAATCTTTTTAAATATCTTTGGATAATGTGGGAAAAAAAAAATTCCAATCACTGAAAGCCCCTGAAATCCCATCATATCACAAAATGAGAGAAAATAGGGGTGGGTGGACAACAACTACATTTAATATGAAGTATTTTCATTTAAATGCTTTTTCTACAAAGAGCCAAACTGATTATTTTCCCACTTTGTAAGTGCTACAGATTTAAATTTTTTTTATTATAAATCCTTATTAACATTTATCATATTATATCATGAAATAAAAAAAATTATATAAGTTTTTTTTATTAATTTTCAAATTGAATGAGAACGGAAAGAATGTAGTCATTAAATAACAATTATACAATTTGAATTTTTAAATAGCTAAGCTAAAAATCCAAACATGTTCTCCCAAATAAACATATATGAAAATGCAACAAAATCTTCCAAACAACTTACTTTACTTTCATAACCATTCACTATTTCATTTCTATCACTTCTCCATCCCCAAATGCCAGATTTATTTCTGAAATTATTATTATTTAAAAAATCAGATTTAAACATTTTTATAAGTTTAGAAAATATGTATATAGAAAAAAAGAACATACATCACCTTTCAAAATTAATTTTGTCAGTGTCAACAAATGTGGTAACAATGGGAGTAGTAAGGCGAGATGATACTGATTCAGTAGATGGACGGAAAGCATGCATGTCGTCCAAATGGGGTGATAATACTCGCATTTGCTCAACATAAACTTGACCAGATTCATGATCTATTTCCATCATTGTAGCACTGTCTTCTATAATTTTCATAAAATAGACAATTAAGTAAATGTTTTTTAAAAAACAAAGTAGATATTAACAATTAATATGAATAATTTATAATTAAGATGATAATTTATAATTAGCAGGTCTTAGTTCTTAAAGAAGGTGTATATTGTTGCGATTTTAAAACGTAAATCACGTTTTTACATTTCAGATATTGTTCTTAAAAAGATAAAAATGAAAGACATTAAAGAAAAATTAGTGTACAAAACATATCAGTTTAAAGAAAGAAGTCAGTATTTTATATTTTGAAGGAAAAGAATTATACTTTAAATAAATAAGATTGTGATCTCATCTTTTTTTACGATAAATGTTAAAGCAACTGAGCTATATGGGCAATTCAAGGCAACAGTAATGCTCTATTTTCATTATGTTAATTTGAGTACCATTCATTTTCTAATAAATTGCTGAAGCTGATAGTTTAAAATTTTGATGGCAGGCTTAGGGACATGCCTTGTGTATTTTATAAGTTCATTTGACTCCTAAGCCAACATTTTAATTTTATAAAATCATTTTTCAAATGATATTTAAAAAGTGCATATTTTTTTAAGAACAGGAATCAAAAGATTTTTCATTAAATCTACACATTAAAAGTATTTATATCAAACAGATGCCAAATAATTTTAAAACAGTATTGATAGATTCTAAAGGGGGGGAAATATTAGAAACCTATGTCATGGAAAGAAAAAAACAAAGTTATCAATAATTGGGAAGATGTTTAGAAAGAAACCCTTAAAATTGCATATGTATATTTTTACTAATTCAATATATTATTGCAAAAGGAAAGGTCTTAGTAAAGGTCAATAATAAAATAAAAATCAATTTCAAGGCTATTTTCTTTATTCCTGGAATATTAGTTTAATATTTCAAAATTATTACAAAGAATATTAAAATAAACCATTAGTTAAAGGGAAAAAAATCAAAATATCACATCTTAAAAATTATACAAGTAAACTCTTTAAAAGCCCCCTCCCCCCCAGTAATAACCCATAAAAATATTTCCGAGATTGAGATTGTTTAAGAAAAGAAGTTCATTTAGCAAATCAAACAATTTTAGTTTTCAATGCCCTTTTTTTGGTGGGAAATGTGTTTACCAATCCCAATGGGTGTTATTTAAAGGTCCCTTTAACTTTTAATATTATTTTTTTTAATGTCGCACTACATAAAAAAAATTGATGAAGATGGTGGTAAGTATACAATCCCATGACCCAAGAAAAGGTTAATTACTTGTAATCTGTAAAGATGCATGCATTTCATTTGGTCTACAGCTCAAATTTTTTTCACCAAATACAACATTTTTGACAAAGATAATACAATACACCAAAGTTAATCAGCAAGATGTAATAAGTAAACTATTATTTAAAAAGGTGACAAGTTTTTGCAAATTACTACATGATCCACAAAGGCAGTCAAATGCTAAGGACATTAAAACGTATTTTTTACAACTAAAATTCAGAAAAGGATTTAAAGCTTTTTACTAGATATACAATGGCAGTTTTTGATATGTTTTTAGGAACGGTATATAAGCTTGGATACTACAAAACCAATCTCTTATTTCAATAACAATAGTTTACACACACGTCTCATGTAAGATTTGTAATCTTCTTAAATCTGGTTGATTTATTGTTTAGATTATTTTTTCTATTTTCATTATATATATCAATGTCTACATATATACCATAATTTCTTTTTAGCAAACTGGTTTTTTTTTAACTAATGGATATTTCCAATTTGGGTATATTTCATTTTTCTGTACCAACCTGTAAAACATTGTTTAACCAGCAAATATGTCAAAAGTCAGATTCAAAAACATTATATATTTTATTTTCTCAAATATTTGTACTTATTCATGAATTGAACTTTATCTTCTTGCCACATTATTTATAAATTTAGTATTTTTTCAGGGTATACTGATATTTCTAAAATGTTTTGATGTACAATTTTTTTTTTCTTTTTCAGCTATTCTGTTTTAAGCAATTAAAAACTGTTTTCTTTATACTTTTTCTATAATTAAAACATTATTAAGTATTCTTTATAATTTTATAAATTTTTCTTTTATTGTAATATTTGCTTCTATACTAATTTCAATTATTTTGAATTTTTTCCTTACATTACTGATTTTTTATTTTCATTTTATATACATATCCCGAATTTCAAGCAACAATATTAGATGAAAAAGATCAAAACATATGAATTAATAAATCAGGAATAATGCGATTCAAAAATGTTAATACGTAAAATAAACAACTCATTCTAGTTTAAATTTTATTTGCAAAATGTTTTAATATCTTGATCATTTAGTAAATACTATTGGAATTTCAAAAAACTCCATTTGAAATATATAAACAAGCATTGTGTATAAAATATTCATATTACTAAATAAAATCAATAAATTTTAACCATATTTTAATCTTAACTGTTACAGTTAAAAAAAATGAAATACATTCCTTTAGAATTTTAGTTTAAATTTCCCGATTGAAATCTTTAATAATAAATATTATATTATACAAATGACTTGCAACTGTTCATATACATTAGATAAATTTTTGCTCTTTTATTCACTGAATTGGAAATGTACATTTTAAACAAAACTAGAGATGTAGAGGTAGCAAACCAAACCTAAGTTTCTCAGGAGATTGTTTAAAACATGTAAAAATCTAAGACTTGTTCATTTTCCTAAATTAAAACATGAATCAAATTTTCAAAGGTGAGCAGCATAAAGCATTTTTATTCTGCTGCATTCTATATCTATTTATATCTATGATCTATTTAAAAAAGCTGCAAAGCACCAGCCAATACTCTGCCTTTCCTAGGATTAAGGTTTAAATTTTTTTACCAACCAGAACACCCATGAAGTGAAAAGATGTAGCTTCTGTTGCATCTGATAGCTCTCAAACCCTGGTAATCTGTTATTTAGATGGAAAAATCCAGTTAGGATTGAATTACAAACACAAGTTTTAAATAAAGGAGTCTTAACAGGTCCTTACGAATTCAACAAATCTAAACCACATTTTTTACCCCCACAAAATTCATTCAAAAAGCATTTTTTAAAATTATATTACCTTGCCCTTTGAAAACATAACTCCGACTACCTCGCTGCCAATTTGATTGGTCAAAGCCAAGAAGAGTTGTATCTATTCTAACATTAGAACCTAAAAAAGTACTGATATTTAACAAATTATAATAAAAAAAAATTTTTTTCATCAATTTAGGAAAACTTTTAGTCTTTACCTGATTTATACACCTTATAAGTATCACTTGGACACATTCTAGACACTAAAGGCACTGTAAGAATAAATATTAAAAGTCAGAAGGCATTTAAATTTTAAATATGTTATAAAAATGTAATCATTATATAGCAAAAAAAAAAAAAAAAAAAAAAAAGAGAGAGAGAGAAAATTTCAATGCACATACATGGATAGTAGATGAAAAAGTTGAATTAAAAAAATTATATTAATATGTTATAATAAATTTAAGCTAATAATTAAGTAATTTCATTGTGACCAGTATTTGTAGATAAGACTAATGCATTGCATTTAAACTTTTAAAGTATTTTCATTGAATGAAATATTGTATAGATAAAATTGAATCTAGTATACTTCTGATAAATATATTTTAAAAAGGTTTTGAAATTAATTAAACAAAAAACAATTCTTAAAAAATTCTGCTACTGTTACTACTAATTTCCCTGAGTTAAATAATAAATTGGGTTAAGTCCATAAAGTCCAACAAAGTAACAAAAGGCAAAATAACTAAATCTTGAACTTTCCAACTTTAAAAAATGTGAGATAGAGTTTTAGAGAATGTATTTCAGATACACGATAAAGTTTCGATTCTTCTAACAAAAATCATGTATGTAATATAAAGGAAAGTATCATGTATGTTTTCTTGATTTATTAAAGGATTAAATCTAAGTGGTATTAAATTCACAATATGTGTAGTAATAACCAATTCACCATTTTCCTTAACCAATAGCCATTACTATTCACTACAAAAAATATGGAGGGGTATTCACTGGAAAGAGATAAACCCTAAATGTCGAAATTCAGAAAGAAGGATTCTAATATTTTATTTTGTTCTGTTCTTCACCTAGGGCTATATTATTAATTGAGCTTTAGTTATCAGTCATGATTAAGATATTATCTTATTTTAAAATGCTACAGGAGAATTTCATTCTTCTGGATATCAATAAGATTTAAATTTGAATATCAAACAATGATCCTAATTTAATTCTAATTTCAGCTGTTTTTATATGAAGATTGCTCCTAGTTTTACCTCAGTCTAATTTGCTCAAAGAAATTCTAGCTGTAAAAATAATAATTTTACTCAAGTTGGAAGGTTATTTAAAACTTACACTTAATTTTTGATTAATAAAATTCAAATTTTCCCAATATGTTATTAAATAAAGGTGTAAATATATTTTCCAGCTAAAAGTAATTTATATTTTGTGTCAAATTACAGAAGCAGAAATTTAACTACCAATTAAATTGTGTGGTAATAACCACAAGAAAATTAAACAATTGCAATTTCTTACCCCAACTGGTAAATTCCCATTTCATTTCAACGTAAAAATCAGGAGTCTGAAAATAAAAAAAATCATGATTAATAAAAATATATTAATAAAATACTTTCCTATTCATAAAGCAATTCATGTATTAAAATGTATTAACACTCTCTCTTCTTCATATACTAATATATAATTATATGTCATAAAAATAAAACTTTTAATTAATTTTGAAGCAAAGCTCTTTAAAAATTATTTACCAAGTTAGCTTCTGAAATTTCCTTTTGAATACTTTTAATATGATAATTGTTTTAAAAAAGTTTGAAAAAAATATTTAATTGATCTACAATTTTTGATATTTTATCAGAAAACTGAATTACAGAATTAGCATCATTAAATAATTTAAAGAGATTTACTCAAAGGAAACTATTTTTGAAAAGCAGATTTTGAAGATTGAACTTTAAATAAAAATAAATTTAATAGTAAATTATTGATGGTTTAGTACAATTTTACAATAACTCTTCATGTAAATTTAATGAAGCTTATTAATAGCCATTTGTCATTAATAGCAAGTTTATTTTAATATTTTATTTTATGTTCATTTCATGTTTTTAAAAATTAATATTAATAGTTCAAGAATAAAACAAACGGATCAAAATATTTTTTCACTTATAAGAACACTTTTTCACTTATGTGATGTATGGATTGATAATTAATCATTAAACAATTGTATGTGCCCCTTGAAAGCTCTTACCTAATCCTATAGAATTCCTACTTCCATTTTTTAATCCAGGTTATTGTTTTTTTAACAACTGTACTGTATGAACCATTTGTAACTATTTTTCTTAAAATATAGTCCCATTAATTTATAATTAATTTCATGAAATCTCCCATCTCTGCTTTAAATTAAATAAAAATACAACACCAGATTGCATTAAATTAATCTCCAATACTCTTTTTTACATTTAATACTAAATAAGATAGTCAATCAAAAGCTACTCATTTTTAGTACTTTCATTGTTACATGTTATTAAAAACAATACCATACAATAAAACCCTTTAGATTTTACAGAACTAAAATTTTCATTGTGAAGTGAAAAGAAAGCGAACAAACTAAAACATAATCTATGAAAAATCCATAGATTATGTTAGAATTTATTACACTTTTATATTATAGGAAAGATTTATGGCAAAGCAAATCAACTCACATCTCGAATTCTCTTTAAAAGCTCTGGAATTCCTCCAACACGACTGCTATATCTTTGATAATCCCTCCGCTCTAAAATTTCTTGAATTAATTCTGGGTCTGCAGTACTGATTGCTTCATGAAGAACTATATTATGGAAGAAAGTATACTATGAAAAGCAATTTTCGAGCAATAGATAAAATTACATAACACAAAAACAACTTAACCTAACATATTAACATGTGCATCAGACACTTACCAGAAAAACCATCTCTGCTTTCAACATTTACATTTGCATTATATTTCAAAAGAATCCTAGTACATTCCAAACGGCCTAATGTTACAGCTAAAAGCAAAGGAGTTCGACCCCGAGGATCTCGTTTCTCTAAGTCATGCTACAATATGGAAAAAAAAAAAAAAACCATATAAATTAAATTACAAAATTTTGAATACATTAAAAACAACTTAAAGAAACTGATTTTCTCATTGGTTTCAAATGATAATTTATAACAACAATATTCACTAAAAAGTAACAGACAAAAACTCATAAATACAAATATATATATACATATCTTTCTATTCATCTTCCAATGTGGTATATAATTTTTAGTTCTTTACTGTTCCATTGATCAAACAATTCAACTTAATCAGGATACAAACAACTCAACAACTTCTATTTATTTTTAAAATGTTCTTTTAGAGAGCAGTACATTCTATTAATATGTTCCTCATGCATTTGGAATAAATTTGTTTTTTCACAACGCAACTAGTTTAACAGTTCTTCCCTACGTGCAGACTTTTCATTAGCAGTCAATTCATATGTCTTTTTGATTTATAGTCGTTTCATTCATTCTTTTCATTTAATAGAAATTCACCTGATACTTGTGCTAAGTTTTCTCTTTTACTTCACACAAAATGATACATGATGTCAGCAAGGCGTTAAACTTAAATCTGTGAAACAAAAAATTCTATGTTGCCTGATGCGATAAGGAGAAAATTGCTGATCAATAAACCAGTTAAGCAAAGATACTGTGAATATCTAAAAATGGAACTTTTTAAACCAATAGATAAGAATTTTACAACAGGAAATGTTTCAGAGAACTGGAAACAGTGGCAGCAGAAGTTTGAAAACTTCATGATAGCAACAGAAAAAATATCTGAAATCTGATGCAACTTAGATTGCCATTTTGCTGAATCTACTATGTGAAGAAGGTCTATCAGGATACAACATGTTCAGAATCAAAGACAATTCCAAAAAAGAGAACTTTACAAATACCTTGAGTAAGTTCAAAGAATGTTGCATTCCATGTCAGAATATGGCACTTGAAAGACACAATTTTCTTCCTGTTCCCAAGAAGATGGACATAGATGCATATTTGACACAACAGAAGCCCTCAGCAGCATCATATTTATTTCAAGAACAAGAACATATGTAGTAGGTTATGGAATTTGCGATAAGACTCAAGAACACCTACTTTGAGAATCGCAGCTAGCTGTGAAAAAAACAGCAAATTTCATTTGGGCAGCTGAAGTGCGTAGAGTACAAATAAAAAAACTAATGAGAATTATGGTATGAAAGCTGAAGTAGATGCCATGAAAAAAAAGTTAAGATGATGAGCAGTCTTTTAAACAGTGTGATTGTGAATTTGTTGGGAGTGTTCAGTTGCAATAAATGGAATAGAACTAATAGCAAGATGGAATGTCCATCCTTTGACAAATTATATAATTTATACAAGAGGAAAAATTCTTTTTTTGTGTCGTGTCGTGTTATTATAAAAGCATAATTTCCCAGTAAAAGGTTCAAAAGATTGTAAATGAAATTATTAAGGTAGCTCAAAATGAAGTATGAATATTTAAACTGTATATAAATTCTTTTCCTTCATGAGATGAGGAGCCAAGTGAAAAATGCAAATGTAAAAATAAATGAATAAAAATTATTTTATATATTTTAAGCTTGATACTGGTACAGAGGCCAATATATATTACCTCTATCTTCTTATAATAGAATGAAATTGTATAAAATATGTGAGACATATTATGTTAATAGCTTATGGTAATAATGGCCATTGTTGTGTAGTGGCTAACATGTCTGACTGCCAGCACTGTCAACCCAGGTTTGACTTCAGACAGTTTTGGCTTGGGTAGCTGGTCATGGGTGACCTCAGCCCTCTCAATTCCTCCAGGGTCAATAAACGAACACCAAATACACTTGGGAAGTTATTCGTGGGTCCCGTGTTTGGCTAGCCATTTGGCCTAGACACTAGCTAGTAATTGTACTTTAGGCCCAAAGGCTAAAAAACAGAGATGGATACAACCTGATGAAAATTCTTTGGCCTAGGCAGACTAACTTTATTGTAATTATATTTTGATTTGCATTGTTGTAAATGTATATTCTAAACCAGTCTTATTCTTAAATACAGGCTTGATGTTAAAACTGATTCAAAGAATAGATGAAGTAGAACTATCTGATAAAAATGAGGTTTCAACTAAATATGAAGAAATTTTTAAAGGATTAGGTGAATTTCTAGGCTTACTCTATCATACAATACTGTCCTGTAGAGTATATAGCCATATAGTATGAAAGCTTAAATGATGGATTGGAGGTATGCCTTTTGCTAAAGGTCACCCTGTATCTTTTGCTTCCAGAAGTCTTACTGAAAGTGAAAAGAATCATGCACAAAATGAGGAGGAATTATAGGCTATTATGTTTAACTAAGTATCACAATTTGGGGTACTTGTCTATCAAAGTGGCACCTGATGATTAATCGCCAAGGGACTAAGTAATATTGCCCAGTAGGCTGTATCAAAAGATAGAATTCACGAGTTTGGCGACGACTTGGAGTAATCATAATTTGACGGGTGCCACTGTAACAGACAAGTACCCAATTTTGTATAAGGGCATAAAGTGTTCAAAATGACTTGTAAGCTATTGACATTAATTACTAAAAAACCAAAAAGTAAAATTTCTCCTTGTTTACAGAAAATGCCTGAGAAATATTAAAGTATGAATTTACAGTTGAGTACTTTCCATGTAAAGATATGTATCATGTTCACAGATCTTTCTCAAAGATGAAGTGCATGATGATTTAGAAATGATTCATAATGTACATTCAATCGGTAAAAATTTTCCAATAAGAAATTATGGAATAGGTCAATTCCAAAAGGTGCTTTAGGATGATGAAGATTTAAAAATACTTATTAATTACGGTAAAAAAAGTTTGTCAGAAAGAAAATTTTGTAGTAAAGTTAAAAATATACCAGAAATAATTAGTACTTTATGGAGGGTTTGCTATTTTTAAATAATAAAACAGCTGTCCCTACAAAATTAAGACCGGAAATGTTATTAAAATAAGCTGGCTTCCTAGCTATTGAAAAACGCAAAATCAGAGCACAAGAGATTAAGTATTGGCCACGAATTTCACAAGACATTGGAAAAGTTGTTGCAGAATGGGCCATATGAGTTAAGTTTTGCAAACTCCAAATGAACCAAAGTTACCTCATGGTATAACTCAAAAACTCTTTCAGAAAATAAGAATAGACTTAATGTTTCACAGGATTAATTATCTTGTGGTGATTATTTTCTGAAATAGGTGGAAGTAGAAAATGTTAATAAAAAAAACAATTGAGGAAATAATAAAAGTTCTTGAAATGATAATTTTGGAAGCCTGAAACTACAGTTTATGATGACTATCCATTTAACAGCTATAAATTTAAGAAATTTACAAAGTATTGGGCTATTGAACCTTCCTTTATAGTCCATATTCTCAAAGCAATGGAATAATAGATAAAGCTGTAAGGATTGCAAAACAATTGTTTAAGGAAACATGAGGAAAATATAATAGACCTGCTCTAGTTTTGCTTGAATATCAAAATATTCCGATTTCAGGAATAAACTCAAGAATACTTCTGCCCAGTTCATGTTCAATTGTAGAACGAAAACTAAATTACATGTAAGTGGGAAATTGCTCAATGCTGAAATCTTCAAGGATGTTATGTCAAAATTACAGTAATGGCAGATAAAGCAATTTTTTTTTTATTTTTGATATGATGACAAAAATCCTAATGTTCTTAAAGACTGGAATTAAAGTTCTTGTACAGAACATGAGCAATAAAACCTGCTATTGTAATTTCTAAAAATAACCCAAGATATTATAAGTTTCTAACTACCATAATTCTGATATATATATATATATATGAGGAGTAGAAAACATTTAAGGCCTTCAAAAGTAATCTATAACTCTAGCTGTGTAATTCATTTAGAATTTGATTTTGAGATGGACTATAGTGATGAGTTACGAAAATTCTATAAATACAAATAATAATGTAAAAAATTGTTTATCAGATCACAGATAAGATTATCAAACAAGGTATAGGCATATTGATAGATGTGTGTGTCCTTAATATAATTTCAACAACAATAAAATAGGAGTGAGTGCCAGTCCAATGGACTTTTTACTCAGTTTGATATAGAAGCCTTGACATTTTTTAAAATTAAAACAAATGTATTAAAAATGTGCTTTAAATGCACATATGAATTTAAAAAACACAAATGAAAGGAAAGGGAGAGGATAGGAAAGTGAATGCATTAATTACAAAATGAGAATGAGATTTTAAAACTCTTTTTTTTTTTTACTAATCTTATTAAAAGATAAGATTATATCATTTTAATGTCATTTTTCAATAAAAATTTATCTCCCCCCTTCCCCCATGACTTAGATAGACTCTATGTAGTGTAGATGTCGAATACTCAGCAAGAAAGTTATTTTATGTGATTTTTTTAGAATTTTTTATTGTAGTACAATTACAATAGATTTTACATAATTTAAACTTTTTTGATGATATGAAAGAAGGAGAAGGAAGTGAAAAGTAAAAATGGTTCTTGTTTAGCTGGGTATACAGCAATGGTTAGCAAACTAGTTCAAGAGAGGGGAGGTAGGATAGCGACAGGGTAAGTAAACAGCAGATGATAAGATGAATAGATGATGATGATGGAGGTCTTGGAATGAAATGGTTGACTGAGAAAGATGCTATTGAAGGAGTGATGAATAATTAATTAAAAGGGTCTGAGTTGGAATGCAAAGTGATAAGGGGGAATTAGATAGAAATAATTATTGCAGGATTGGTAGGATAGGGCATGGGTTTCATTATTGTGAGCAAAAATTATCAGGTCCCTTATCGGTAGGTTAGTAAAATTTATTACTAATAGAATCTTCTAGACAGATAGTTGATATGCTTATTAATAGGAGGGATATTGAGATCCCCTTGCGTATGAAAGAATTTCCGACACACCAAGGTGAGTTAGTAAACATGTGGAGGAATTTATTTTGAAGGACCTGAATTTTTTTTTAAATATGAGTAGGTACAACATGGCCCTAAATAGGGGAAGCATAGAGTAGGATAGGACAGATTATTTGTTTATAGAGAAGGACTTTGATAGCAAGAGTTAGTACTGAATTTCTGCCAATTAAAGGTATACAGTTATGGATTTTGGTCCAGCTTTTGTATATTATTGATTAGATATGAAGTCTGAAGAAGAGTTTGGAGTCCAAGATAACTCCTAGGTATTTGACCTCAGAGTCCCAAGTTATATGATCATTAAAAAATTTGAGATTTTTATTAGGAATGGGGACGTGACCTTTTCTAAATGTGAGAACTTTAGTTTTATTAGTGTTTGCAGCAATCCTCCAGAATATCATCCATTCTTCTATTTTTTTAGGCGATTGTGTAATTTATCTATTACGTTGATAGGATTTTTTCCTCGGGTGAGGGTTGCTGCATCATCTGCGAATTAACAGAGGCTATTGTAGGGACTTAGAGGGAAGTCATATGCTTACAAATTATAGCAAATTGGTGAAATTACAGACCCTTGAAGTTGACCAGTTTGTATATAGCAAATTGTAGAGAGAGTTTTATTACGTTTAACTTGAAATGTTCCATTTTTAAGGTAGTTATTTAAGATTACTATTATGTTAAAGGGGAGAGGGAATTTAATTTAATTAGTTTAAAGATCAATCCATCATGCCAGAGACAGTCAAAAGCTTTTTGTATGTTAAGGAAAAGCTTTTTAAGGTTTGACCCATACATAGTTACAATGTGAGTAGAAAAAAACCCATTAAGGAAAGAAGCAATCACCTTTGGAAGGGCTGGAGATCGAACCCAGGGGCTTTCACATGCAAAACGAATGCTCTACCATTGAGTTACACTTCAACTTGTATTATTTAAATATCTACAGATATACATATCTGTAGATATTTAAATGATTTTTGCTAAAGTAAAAGGTAGGATGTGACATATCAGATTAATTGTTAGTGTATCTATTGACTGGTTTAATGGGATATAGAACAACAAAGGCTATTATCCCTATTGTATGTGAGTGAGTGATAGTGGAGTTTTATGGCACAAGAGCCAAAGAAGGCAACACTGTGCCATGTATCTATTGTAAGTGTAAGAAATCTGGCAACAGACAGCCTGATAGCTGTTGCTGAATCTAGCTACGCAAGTTGTTATGCATTGTCTTGCATGATTTTAATAAATATAAAATCGTGATAAATAAAACTTTTGTGATCAACATAAACTTCACACAAAATGATACAATTATGCTATATTTCAGAGTTCCAATGCAAATAGTGCAATATCAGAAATTAATAGAATTATTTTCCATACAAAGGAATACTATGCAATTTTAGATTTTTATAAATAAAACATGTAAATCATTTGAGTAACATTTTTAAAAAAAGGTATATGAATCTACACACAAAAATTATTCATTTATACACAATTTTAACATTTTGAATGCATGAAATTTTTCTGAAAGACACACTACATGCCAACTCCGGTTTTTTAACGCACTATAATAACAAAAGTTCTGATTAATATTAACATAGAATATCCTGCAGTGAATTCAATTTTTAAAAATGAAATTGCTATTTATCAAAACAAATTATTTTCTCTATGGGTGAATAGAGCTATAAGTCTTTTTTTTTTTTTTTAAATCTTATTATAAGAGTACTTTCTTATTTACGTTGAAATTTCAAACAGTAGGGGAAAAAATACAATACTATGTAATTCAGAAGAAGAGAAATTAGAGAAAGAACCAAACTGAAAAGTATTTCCTTTCCATAATGAAACATACTCACATTTTTTTTCTGCTTTAAAATTTAAAAAAAAATCTTAATACAAATATTTCTCAATGCTTTTTTTTTTAATTCATACATTTCAGTAAAATTCAGAAACTCTAGCTCCATACAAGATTCTTTAATTTTAGTTAAGATTACCTATTCAACCCAATATATTCAAATATTTCTTCTTGTAACCAATATCAATTTTAGCCATAGATATTATATTCACAGCCTCTGAAAGCATCAACACATTTCAACTATATTGTGATAGCTACAATATATTTTACATCTAATATAGAATTTAAAATTCATTTTCTTAACTTTGTCTTGACAGAAGTTTTCATTTTATGGTTAGCAATGAAAATGTACATCACAGAATCTGGACAGCATTTTATCCTAATAGATAACATGTTGTAATATGTGGCACTAAGAAAACCTTGATGACTAAAAGTCCTCTAAATCTTTCTGATAAAAAGAGAGAAATAAATAGAAAGGGAAAATAATAAAAGCTAATAAAATTTGTATCAAACTTGAATTTTCATTGATTCCAACTCACAGAGGGTTTGAAACAAATGTATGAGCACAAAATATAACCAAAAGTTTTGTCACTAAATTTAAAATTGATATCTCTACAAGACAATAGGAAAATAAATAAACCAACAGTTCAAGGAGTGCAAATCCCTATTCATACCTTTCTAAGCCCCTATTTATAGTTTATGGTTTCAGTTTGAAATAAAACAAATCATTGTTCTATTGAAGTTATAGTATTATTACTCATTATTAGAGCCTAGCTACCAGGACTAAATTTATTCATTAGTAGAACATGCATGGCTCACCACAGTTAGATGTTAGTGATTTGCTAGAAACTTACAATCTCTATTAATAAGCCAGATATATGACAAAGAGTCATTTAATGAAAATCAAATAATTCTACTTTTTAAAAATTACCTATTCCATTTCAAAGAATACAAGACACTTAAGGTCAAGGCATTACCCTACTATTTAACTTTAAGATGTAATTGTGATAACTTTAATATTTTAATCACATGGTTTGTATTTCTGCATGAATCACAATCAGATGTAACATGCAAGATTAAAAATACTATATACAAACATTGCTAATCTAACTAAACATGATTTCATATAAACCTAATTTATAATCTCTGGTTTTGAAAACTATATCTAAATAAAAGTTCACCTGAGTCAAAAGCACACACTAAACATATAAACTATCAATAATTTCCTTCAACACTTTATGAATTTCATATTTTCTTACATATTTGGAATTTTTATTGTATTTATGATACATTAAGAAAAATCAAAATCCAAATGTTTTATATTTCATATTAAGTGATATCTAACTAGATCTGTTTAGATTTATTTCTGCAACATTACAAAAATTATTTTGTACTATGGAGTTTTGAAATATTTACTCTATTATTATTAAAGAAACGATCTGAATATTTAACAAGAAGAAATATGCATAACTCTTATAAAAATTCTACCACTTATTTTACATTCAGGACATTTTAAATCTTAAATATATTAGAGTATAAGAAGTTACATCAGGTAAGAGATAATGAATATATACATTAGATGAATTAATTTTAATTCATGAATAAAAAAAATTAATAAATAAATCAAACAAGAGATTGCATTTAGCCTTTAAACAGAAATAATTTCATTTCAATACTAAGCCCAACATGGGGAAAATTTTTGAACGTTGAAAAAAACCGATTACTTTGGAAAACTACACTAATAGCAGGTATATACAAATTAAGAGGATGATGATCAATTGGATTATAAATATGAATAAAATGATTTTCTTTAAATCAATTCAGAATTAAAATAAAGTTATAATTATAAAATATCTAGACATTTCATCTGACATGTATTATTGAGAAACTAAAAAAATATTTTTCAATGGATTTCAAAACCAAAAATAAAAATTAAAAGTATTAATTTGACAGAGGATTACCAATTTCGTATCTAAAACTTTTTGCAACTCAGAAGGATCATTTTGCCACACAAGCCAGTGTAAAAGATATTCAGCTTTAATGCGAGTAGGATTCATTATTATAATTACTAATAAAATGAATCGGAAAAATTAATATTATAAAATCATAACAGCTCACACTTCATTTTTGTCAGGTACTTCGATTGACACGTTGATGCCATACTAAGTGAAAAAAAATGTAATATTGGTTCTGATTCTAGCTACCGTTGGAAATAGAAAACGAAACTACTTTTGCAAGCATTTGTAAATAATAAACGCCCTTATTATTGAATTTCTTATACGAAACAAAACTTTCTGAACAATTTTTTGAAAAAATTTAGGAAAAACTACAATGGCCACGATTTATAGTCAAGCAACTTCAAGAAAAATAAATAATAATAATATTTAAGAGAATCAACAACACCTTTCCAAAATTGTTATACTTTAAGCTGAGAGTTTTAGCTCATATAAATTGATTTCAAAATTTTATTTGTTCAAAAAATATCTAAGCCAGATTAACTGACTAAGTGATGACTTGCAGTTTGGATTAAGCTCTCCCGAAAATTAAAAGTAGAAACAAAATTCGAAAAAGAAACTTATTATCAAGGAATGTAAAAATGTTCTTTTGAATAAACTTTTCATATGACTTAAGTTATTTTACCCCAAATGATCAATAAAAATTCCACATACATTTGTTGCTCACAAGCGATTTAAAGGTCGAATAACCATTGACAATTTAGGTCAACATAAATTCAGAGAGGAAAAAAATTCGGCGGCTTGTGTATCGTTTTGTGAAAAGTTAAAATCTAGATTCCTTTAGAATTATTTCATGCATTACAATGTCATGACGTCTTATATTTTAACACTAGTTTTTATCTTACACTTCGCCATTCATTTTTTCAGACACTGAATTAAATGTTGGAGTTTCCGATTCAACCAATCAATGTCTCTTCCTACACGTGACTAATTCTAACAGGTTAAAGTATTAGAGTTGCTACAACGTGGATTTGTTTTCATTAAATTTCAAATAGAAGCGATCAAAGTTATGCTAATCGAATATTCGTACGAGTTTCATATGTTATCGTATTTATATCACCTGTGATTTGAAGACATGTCTAATGTAACTGCTGAAGACATCGAACAGTTGCTTGTGCTGTTTTCCAGGAAGGGACAATATGATGCCAGGGCCGGTGAACAGGTGAGTAAAACGCATAATATTTTATTTTCAACTAAGAAATAATTCCAACCTTTTCTAGAGATTTGCTGCTTTTTATATATTTCACTATACCTTTGGTTTTTCTATTTGTGTAACCTAATTTTCCTCCTAGAGTTGACATAGTGTTAGTTGAACAAGTTATTTTAAAAATGTACAAATAAATTTTCATAATTCAAAGATTATCAAAAGTTTAAAAAATTTTGCCTTAATGCATGACAAAGTGTAAAATTTTTTTGAATCAACATATTTGTTTTGTTTATGTCATCTTGGTGACACACCAGATAACGCAATACTTCAAAAAGACGATTTTTATAAATAAATATACGAAACTGTGTAAAATTGGGAATATTAATTGTATTAATGGCAAATATTGTAGTGGTTAAAAATAATTCAGAAATATGTTTTTATAGTATAAATAAATATTTGCTGTCAAAAATATTCTAATGTGTTAGTTCTATTTTTTACTCATTTCCTTCAAATTATTATGCTTTCTATACCTAATCCGCAGCAGCTTTAGTGTCTCCCACCTGCCAAATTTGACACCATTTTTTTGGTGCCAAGTATCATGTTTTAAAAAAGGGTTACCATCAAATTTCCCATGAAATTTCATATTTAAAAAATAAATATACATGGTCCAAATTTATAGATATTTTTTAAGGGTACTAGGACATGAGGGTGAAATTAAGATGCTGAGCTTAAGATTCTATTCTTTTGTGACATTTATGTTTCAAAAATTATTTTTACAACTTAGGAAATTTTTTTGAGTCAAAAAGTTCTTTCCTTTTAAGTTGAATATGGATATGATTTTTCAAATATATTAGCATTTAAATGTTATTTTTAAGTATATATGTACAAAATATTTTACTCATCATATAGAAAACAATTAACAAGATATAGTGAACCTGATCTTTTGATGATAGTATTATATATTTTCTTTGAAACAATAATAAAACTTCGTAATTTTGGAAATTTAATTTAATTTTCTTTTTTTCATATAAATATTATTTCTTAAAACTTGGGTGTTGCTTAAAGTGCCATCTAATGGTTGATACAAATTATCTATTATCGCCTAACTTGGCGGTATTTTTTGGTGAAAAACTTGGGTAGGTGATACTAAAGGCTAGCCCCTAATCCTGTAAAAATAGTTTTATTTTTCATCTCTTTGTTTCATTACTAGTGACTTTAATACTATAAATTTATGTTGAAATTTTGACAATTCACTGTTTAGCTAGTAGAATAAATTCAGTCAAGTTTTATTCCCATTATAATCAAATTTCATAATTTTGTGGAATCTTGGAACAAGGTATTTTGACATTTAAGTCATGTTGAAACTTTTAACTTATTTCAAATAATATTATAAATTAAAGTTATTTATATAATTAACTTATTTGATTACTGATAATTGACATTTTGTTTTGATTATGGAATTTCAGGAACCATTTATCATACTTTCTCTAATAACAGCATTTATAGAAACGGTTATCTATTGTCACATTTTATTGGTGACTTTTTAATACCAATGCATAGCATTCATACCAGTTGCATTTAATTTTGTTATGATTTTATGTACTATTTGATTAAAGTGA